>JALPQI010001012.1:0-190726 GCA_025490895.1 Thaumatotibia leucotreta
ATGTTAAAAGCAATAACCTTCCTTATTATAACTGTGGCAAAGTCTATATTCGCAAGTTGTAATTATTTGTTGTCGCGTGATTATGTCAATGTAATGATGTTGCTAGAAATATATTTTTTTTACACCACCTAATAAATTTAGTAAGTAAACCTGGTAATAAACTTAGTAAGTAAATAGTAAGAGTATTATTTTAAAAGTCGGTCCTGGCAAGGTCACAATTC
This sequence comes from Thaumatotibia leucotreta, assembly GCA_025490895.1. Taxonomy (NCBI): domain Eukaryota; kingdom Metazoa; phylum Arthropoda; class Insecta; order Lepidoptera; family Tortricidae; genus Thaumatotibia; species Thaumatotibia leucotreta. The sequence continues at coordinate 222 of JALPQI010001012.1, forward strand.
AACCTAACACTCCTCCTCGCTTCGCTCGTCGTCGTACCTACTACTGACCTGCCTTAGAGTCGAGTAGGTAAGGAAGTTTCCTAAATTGCATCATAGTCCATAAATTTCTTAATTTAAATTAATGAAAGTTATAAATTTCGTATTTAATTTTCAATTTTTTGGATGGAATTCGGTTAGTTATTAAAACAATATTATGAGTAAGAACTATTAGTAGGTTCAAATGTATGACTTAAAATATTTCCAAAAAATGATAGATAGACCTTTGGATTTATAGTCAGCAATTTTATACCTTTAAGTTTTATATTTTATTAAACACCAAATTCAATTACAATTATTAACATTAGATTAAATTATTAACTAAACCCTAACATATACACTAACTTATAAAATAACCACAATACAATAAACAAATAAAAAAACCTACGATAAACACTAATCGAACAACCCGCCCCGAGTCATTCCAGGTGCAAAAGTTCCCATAACGCTGGCAGCATTGCCGCGCTGAACGGCGATAGCCAACCTTTGCACCAAGAACGACCCGGAACGGGGGTCGTGACCCCTCTCTCGTAACCGTCGTCCTAGCGCGGCAAAAAAGCTCCCGGCCTCCGAACACCAGCAACCCATGGTCTCCACAGCCAGCGGCACGAACAAGTAATTTGAGAGTACCGCATACTTCTCCCGCTTACGCACGGCCGCCAACTCAGCAGCCGCTCCGGGTGTCAGCATTGTTCGACTTAGGTGCGACAAAGCAAAAGTGCTGACACACGTGGCGTCCCAAACAAGACACTTACCTCTTTCCCAGGGCACTAAGGTCAAACCATCCGGCCTTTTTCCATCCGACCGGTTAAGTCCCGGAGGCTCCAAGACACATGGGATACCCGCAGAAGTAAGTGCCCTACGGACTAAGTCGTTCAAGGCGTGATGACGAGGGAATCTCCCCGCACACCGACAACAACTCAATGCATGATGCCCATTGCTCTCCACCATAGTGCCGCAGACGCATATATGAGGTTCACAAACGTCGCAACCCAGGCGGAGAGCCACGGCCACCCGCAACGAATCATTGTCCAGGAGAGTTCCCATATGTGGAGAAGGGAGAGCGTGTAGCCATGCCCCGGACTCTACCTATATTTTATACCTTTTGTAATTAGAGTATGTAATATTATAGGTTAGTAATGTTAGATCTATTAATCGTTATACTTAACAAAAATTATGACCATTGATGCTTATATCAGTAAATTATGTGGATATCAATTTCTGACTAACGAAATTCGGATTAACAAATATATGGGAAAGAAAGGGATCCCAATTTTAATATTTAAAATCTTTTTACGTTTGTCGACTTTTGCTATTACCGAGAACTGCTAGGGTTTGTAGCCGACTTGACACGGGTCGAATAAACCCGTCTGATTACCTGTGGGTTGGTTCTCGTGTCGCTGTAACTGCCGGAGCGCACCGTTGAGCGAACTGCCGTCATCCCACACGGCGAACCGGATTGGCTGCAGTTGCTCCGCGAACCATTTGGGCTTGTCGCCGACTTGTCGCGGGTCGAAAAGACCCGTTTGTACTCGCAGGAACGCTACGTTGCATGGCGTTAGCGACCACTCAGCTAGGAATTCTACCGCCTGAGAACAAAGATTAATGCATAAGTAATTTTATGGTAATGATAATATCATTCTAAAAGCTTACCTCGGACGTTTATAATATTATTTTAATGTCACAGATAAAAACATATGTTGGAAATAATATATCCCTTTAGTTGAAAGTTAAATCACAAAATGTAGAAATCACGAGTGACAAATCGTTTCCATCCGTAAAAAGTCAAAAGCCATCTAAAGTATTAAATTAATATATATTGTGAATTCAGAATTAGTTACTAAATAGTGTTAGATAAGTTAATCTAAATTTTGTTGTGTATATCAATATGTTAAGCTAAGATATTATTCTGGATTGTTACTAAACTTAGTAGTGTAGAACTTAAATGGAAAATGAAGTGTTCACCTGTAATAGGGGTGTATATGTACCCATATAAATAATTACCACTTATTCCATGTAAACTGGCTTATGTACTCTGTTGGTGTCCCGTATAATAAAATAAATAAAAATAAAATAAAATGCAACAACTTTCCATGCCATTCAATAAAAATTATAATCGTAATTCAGGATCTATGTTGTTATGCATTGATGATTAATCGTGATAACCATCTAAGAACTAACCTGGTAGGCCTCTGCCGCACAAATGTTTGGTCCAATTTCATATTTTAACTCACCTGTGTGCGCGCAAACTTGTTGAGAAATGATGTGGTCCTTGGCCGGGAGCGTAGGAAGCTGTTGATCTGGAACGCGACCACGGGCCGCGGATACAGCCGTAGCGTGCGAGTATGTTCCATGAAGTTCGCTAGGATGTTTTGAGAATTGAAGAAGCGTACCTAGAAAAAATAATAGTATGAAATAGTATCTGTTCCGGACAAAACAATATTCGGAGATTTTTCTCTTCGTCAATTTTCTGCGTGTTCATGCTGTTCAAGTTATTTCAAACTTTTTATTTACTACATTTATTACATAAGGCCACGCGGCGATCATGATCACGGTATATGAAACGTCATAATTTGGTTGATGCATGTTCGTCGTGACGTCAACCGAGTTGACATCGTTAGGTGAAGGACTGCGGCGAGACGGGATTCCTGCGATATGAAGAACGATAGTCACCATGGCAACCCTGGTTGTGACGTCGACCGAGTCGACTTCGTTGCCGTAGAGGGTGCGGGCTGCGGTCAAACGAGCGAGCCGCGCTGCGGAGTGTGACCGACGGACGCAGCCCCGGCGCTTGCGATTAACACGCGGTGTCTTTCGGGTGTGCTGTGCGGCAAAGATTACTGAAGTTTTAGTTAGTTACCATGGCAACCCTGGTCGCGACGTCGACCGAGTCGACATCGTTGCCGTATGGCGGGTTGAAGGGCTGCGGTGAAGCGAGTGAGCCGCGCTGTGGAGTGTGACCGACGGACGCAGCCCCGGCGCTTGCGATGGACACACATCGGCTTTCGGGTGTGCTGTGTGGCAAAGATTACTAAAGTTATAGTTAGTTACCATGGCAACCCTGGTCGCGACGTCGACCGAGTCGACATCGTTGCCGTATATGAGCGGGTTGAAGGGCTGCGGTGAAGCGAGCGAGCCGCGTTGTGGTGTGTGGCCGACGGACGCGGTGTCTTTCGGGTGTGCTGTGCGGCAAAGATTACTAAAGTTATAGTTAGTTACCATGGCAACCCTGGTCGCGACGTCGACCGAGTCGACATCGTTGCCGTATATGAGCGGGTTGAAGGGCTGCGGTGAAGCGAGCGAGCTGCGTTGTGGTGTGTGGCCGACGGACGCAGCCCCGGCACTTGCGATGGACACACGGCGGCTTTCAGGTGTGCTGTGAGGCAGGGATTGCGCGCCGTCCGTTGACGACCGAAACGTGGGTGGTTGGACTCTGATACAGACGAAAAATACGAAATTTATTTATTTAATGTTTAAGAACGTTTCCTAACTTAGCAAGCCGATAAGTATTGTGTGCCCTTTTGGTCTTATAGACATATTGATAAGACTGAAAGAGTCATAGTCTGGTTATTTGTCGTCTGACATTATTGCTTCTTTTCTTGGTAGAACATAGTTTGCCAGGCTATAGCCTCCTGCCGCCCAGACAGTAAAATTTGCCAGTATATTCTGAATCAATAATATAGAAAATACAATAGAATTTCTTTTGTTTCAGGAGACCTTTTGAACAAACTTACAGAAATCATACTTGCCGTTCTATACCGTAGTCATAAAAAACTTACTTGAGTGTAGCGCCTCCAACGCTGTCTCTTCTCGAAGGCATGAGTGGAGCTGTAGCCTGCTCGGCCGAGCTGTTCGTGAGACTGCTCAGAGCCTGGGGAACAAGCAATGTATACTAAACTCGCTGTATGTACAAGGTGAGTCGCCAGAATGGGCAGACCCACCAAGATTTTAGAGTTAGAAGAAATTGCATTCAGTCTGTAGAAGTCTCGATCGGTCTAATGTATTTATTGGCAATTAATAGGGATGTTTCTATTGTAAATATTGTATAATTGAGAAAACAATTTGCGCTTAGCTTAGATAAAAACTGGAAAGAAAATATAATTTATATTAGATCTAAAATCGATGTAATTTCTTTCTGTGTCGTATATACACTTTATCTGGCCCATTATAATTAGGTTATTTTCAAACTATTTAATATAATTATGCTTAGGACAGAATGTTACTGCTAATGCTTTTTAGTCAGAAACGCATAGTTAGCAACGCACTAATAAGCACGCCATTCTGGCAAATCATGGGCTGGCATTGCAATAAGTAGTAATACGCATCTAATTGTTCGTGAGTAAATTTAATTTTTAGAATATTTACAATACTTGGCAGTGACTATTAAATGCAGAAATTAAAAATTACCAAACCTAAATTTACTTCATATAAAACTCTTGCTAAACATATCATTAATAGCCTATTATAATATGCATGATTGAATAAAGCGAAATCCTAAAATTATTTTTTTTGGTTCTAAATGTTAAATGTATATCATTATTCATTATAGAATAAAATACCCATAATATATCTAGTAAAACAGCATTGGTGCCTATACATCACAAAGCTATTTTCCCAATTAAAACCGAAGGGAAATAAAAAAGGCATGGCATAAACGAGTATTATAATCTTCATTAATAGCATGCAAAACGGACAACTAAGCACATAATACTTACATTTTGTAGTTACGATTACTAATGAAATATTCGGTTATATTATATTAATACTTAAATATTTGGGAACCACACGTTACAATCGCCATCAAATATGTCCAAACGGGAATAGTCCTCACAAACATCTAAACAAGCTATATTTGTGAAGACATTACCACCCAGCCACAAATTGTCACCACAAACATCTTAAGGCAGTTGTCACACTGAATGCAATTCGTACACGGCTCCGGTATGACAACCCACTAGGTTGGGCCCATTTTATTACTATATGAAGGGTCCTCGGAAAGCACATGTCTAGTCAATTCAAATTACAGAAGGAAAAACCACCTTACTTTTAACAGAATAAGGCGTGAATTTGCCCTGATTTTTTTAAGCATTGGACATGTTTTTTCCGTGGACTCTTCATATTGTAGGTATGTCGAGATGCTTGTGAGCTCTCCACCGCTCTGTTATATCTGATGGCAACTCAAAAACAGAATGTGCCAATAGCCAAACCATGCCAAACACAACAATTAGCGAAGAAGACTGAAATTGTGTTACGTTTGTTACCACAACAGTGAAGTATCGCTTTTGTAGATCGTCTGGATACTCATAGGTCGAGAGTACATACGCAAAATCTATTTAGATTGCGCGCACATACTAGTGGCAGTTATAAGTCTCACATTAAGCGCGCAATCTATAGCAACATTGCGTGCGCACTTGCGACTCATTCAGTCGATCTGTATGTACCTTAAAAATGAGAGTTTGGAGTAACTAACATGAGAATGCTCGTTGTGTGATCCCAACACTTATTTCAGTCAATAAATTAGCAAATATGCCCCATTTTAGAATTACATACCCTACGTGTCATAGCTATATTTGGTTTAGTAGAATCTAACATTTTTGTTACATGCATAGACAATAGAATAAAAATCATCAAACATAAAATAGTGTCAAGTACACCACACACAATAAGTTACGATGGTTATGGATACACAGTTCATTTGTGCAGGAACAACTGAAAACGTGTATGACATGACTCTTTGTCTGCGCAAGCAAAATTTGAAATGTGGCAATTGATAATATCGCGATCGAGCCCAATGTATTGCTTGCACAGGTGCACATGCAAAGCCATAGTGTGTGTGGCTGACGTTATGATATGAAGCTGCAAACTTGGCAGCTGAAATAATGGATATATAATATACAGGGCCACGCGTCAGATTTGTACAGGATGTTTGGTACATTTCCAGTCTTCGATAAAAATCGTGACTACCTTTTCAATTTGTAAAACATTGTTGGTCTATAACAAACAACCTGTATAATAGGGTTTTGGCAACGCAGTAGGCGTAGCCTAAAATTAATAAATGTTATGGGCACGAGCTGTTGTGTGTGTTTACCTTTGTGACATTTCACGCCTTGATACCTATTCCATTGTCCATGTCATTACGAATAAGGCATTGAATGGTTTTGTAAATTAAGTTAGTATGTATCTCTAAAATGGTGGCATATATCACAGCACTGTCTTCTGAGTAAGTATTTTGTCGTGAAAATATTAGTTAAAGTGTGCAATATAAAGATAGTAGTAATATTTACACCAGATCCGACGTTATCCATGAGATGCATGGCCTAGCGAAGAAAGAAGTGAGGGCGATGTTAGTGAAGTCAAAAAAAACATGTAGGACCGCAGAAAACGAAATCAAAATAGTTTCATTTGTACTGTATACGAACATGTAGGTTAAGTATATGTTGTGTAAAAAATAGGAATATTAATTAAAATAAATTGAAATGTTACGAAATAGATTTTCAGAATGCAATCAGCAGAATAGCGACATCGACAACAATGCCCACGAGTGCATTTAGTAGAAAGAAGGTGAAAAGTAAAGGAATTAGACACGATAGGTAAGTAGCGCAGTAGGTATTGTGTTTACCTGTTTTAGATGGCTTTTTAAAACGGACCCTTCTGGCTCGGGCAACGGCGGCAGGTCGTGGTCGTTGCCGCTGGGAGCGCAGAGCTTCGTCGCGTCCAGATCTACCAGCCAGATGTCGTCTGGTAATCTGTTGTAGAAACAATGCCAATTTATTACAAGTAAAATAGTGCAAAAGACCAACAAAATTATCTGATCATTTGTGACCCTTATTGCGATGCCCATAAAGTGCATACGTGCACCATTTTATGGTTTTATCGATGGTACCAATATTAACAAGGATTGTTGACCCATTTCTCTGTTTATTACACAGCTAAAACGGTCAACGAAGCTACGTTATATACAACACAACTATATATAGTCATACTAACGGGGTGGTTGGAACATGGTTCTAGAATGCGCTAGGAGTTTATTCTTCGTATACTGCAGGAAAGTAACCAAAATGCTGAAGAAGAGGAAAGGAGAAAATGTACTTCCGCAGGTACTATACTCTCTGGAGTACAGAATCGTCATCATGACTGATATTAAGTACATCAGTTTAAAACTCACCTAAAATTCTTCTTATACTGCAAGAAAGTGGCCGGAATGCCGATGAGGAACGGTGTTGGTGCCAGCAGGAGTTGTTCCGCGCAGCTCATACAACTCGGCAGCAGCGGGATAGCGGGAAACATGTACTCCAATGGGTACAGCATTGCCACGAGTGCCATTACTGACATCGAGAGCGCGTTATAGTCGCGAGACTGCACCACTACTTTGTTCTCCAGAATGATCAGTGTTAGCACCTTCAGACAGGTGTCTACGCCTGCAAATGAAGTGGCGATTAATATGGTAGAAAATCGCACAATCACACAATTAGTGACTTTTGAATAGCTTCTGAAGGACGTTGCAAATATACACATGCAAAATAGCATTAATTTTGATTTATAAGGAGACTACACAGTTATGTCAGTGTTTTCAGTTTTCACTTAAGGCATTGTACAGAGCTTTTAATGTAAATAGTTCATATCAATCAATCAAACACTTTGATGTTAAATAAACACAGAAATAATATGTACAAATATCGACACCATTCTCCACTTATCCCCACGCTAGACATAATATATGTATTTACGAGTTACTCATTAAATATTATTATTGCGTAGGAGTTCGTTCGAGTAGATCATTAGTGCGGTAATACGATTATTTGTGCAATGCTTTTGCAATTTAGTATAGTATATTTTATTTGTAGTACCTATAATTGATCATTGACATGCGTTTTTTACATTAAAGAGATTTAATTGAATGTCGATTTGTCTATTCGTATATATCTACAAAGATCGATCGGCGCATTACATTCATTCACGAGAATTAACTACTAAATGAACACTATAAAAAATCTCATGGAAAATTTCAAATTGTACCTCGTTCCATAATAAGCCCTTAAAGCGAGTGTTGTTGATGGTACGATAACTACTAAATGGATTTTTTTTTCTTCGTAACGAGTACATCAATTATAATGTTACTGCGTACAGAGATTTAGATATACAGATGTAGTGAGTAATGACTTGCCTTCGGAAACGTTCGTCAACGTCATGCTGTTTCAGTCTATCTCACTGAGACTGACAGTAATAGCTGTCATGCTACTTCAGTCAGACTCGGTGACACTGCCTGAAACAGCATGTGTTTACGATCGTTTCCGAAGGCAAGTAATTTCTCACTACACCTGTACATATTTTGAAATATACAACATACGACAGATATATGTACATTTCGGCTTTGTCCAATGGATAAGGATACCCTGTTTATCAAATATGATCGTATTGGCTGTTTCGTTAAATACGATCGTATTTTTAATCCGGCTTTGAATGTAATGCCACAGTAGATGTAATCATTTGCATCTTTTATATTGTAATGGAGTGGGTTTTATGGCAACGATACCCCCACACAGCAACAAAATAGGGGTGTAAAGATGCTTGTTAAGAGTCCGGTATACTTTTGAAAGTGAAAATCGTTAATAATGAATTAATGCGTATGAATTGCAATTGTTCAGATAAAAGGTACCATTGGTATTACAAAAAAATTGTTTTAATAAATATATATTATTATTTAGTATCCATAAACACGATTATAAGTAACCTTGTTTAGCGAGGACGTTGATTCTTACAATACAGTATCTAGATTTTCTAATATAAATTTTCATGACCTCTAATAAAATTTATAACGTTTTAATTAGACATGAATTGATGTTTATTTTTGCATTATTTTTTTTATGAAATATGCTTTATAAGTACTCTAATTTATCTACTAAACTATGGTAAATTTTCTTAAATTTGTTCTAACTAAATTCGAATTTATTCAAAAAATATGTATAAAAATGAAAAAAAGTGTTCCACTTATTCCTTAGACGACTCAATTTCCAACTCATATATATAAGTTACATACCGCTTTAATATAATTTTGATTATAAAAAAAGTGAACAAATTTACCTCTTCAGTCAAAAATCATGAAACAGCTCCTAGATTGAGGTACATTATTAAAAAACTAAGAACAAAAATAAAAAAGTACTCCACTTATTCCTTTAAAATTGAAATGATCTTCCGTTATATGTTAAAATACTAGCAGGATTCTCTTTAGTTACTCCAATATACTATCGCAAAAATGAGCAATTTCGTAAAATAACTACACCGGAGCCTTAAGGAATTATTGTTATGTGGATGTGGGAGTTTATGTATGGTCATCTACATTATTACCACATTAGATTGGATGACTCACGGTAAGGAAAGATAACAGAAAATGCTTATTTTAATGATAATCCTTAACATTTTGGGATTTTCTGATTTTTTTTAAATTCTAATCACCAAGCCATACGTTACGTAGTTAATGTTAGCTAAGATTACTTGTTAAAAAACTAACTTAAGTCTTTAAACTCCAGACAAATATCAAAATAAATTGCGGCCTGAAGTAGGAAAAAGTAATCTGATTACTACTGTCGATTACCTTCCTATATGGAATTTGTAATCAAGATTCCATATTCCACACACAATAGGCATGATGACTGGCAAATCAAATAAGCATCTTTTTTGAACTGTCAAAACGATCACCACTATGGAATTTTATATGAAATACTCAAAAGTGACGTCACGTTTGATTACTGCCAAATGACCTACTCTTTTAAGTTCTTTTCAATTTATTAAAAATAAGTTCTGTACTAAAATTACTGCAATCTACATTTTAGTAATAATTTCTTCGTGTATTATGTCGTGCATAATGTTAAATAATTTATTTTAACTACAGTCATCATCCCTATTGCAATCGACAGTAGTAGACTTTTTGCTTAAACCAAATTGGGGCTAATATACCAATCACTTGTTTTTGACGCCATGGGGTTATTCTATTCTAGTCCGCTGAAACTGCTTTCAAAGCAACAAAGCACTTACCTAAAAGTTCAAGAGGCAAATGCAGTGGAAAATCCACCAGGGTGAATCTCGTGTGGTCCGGCAACGCGAAGAGAAGCGGCGAATGTGCGGTCGGCGATAACACCTCCAGTTCGACACGTGTCTTGCCCGGGACTGGCACAGGAGCCGACAAGAGTCGAAGGATCCATGTCTCGATTTCCTTCACGTCGTGGAGAACTATTGTTGGCGTGTTGTCGTACGCTTGGCCCGTTAGGACTGACCATACTGTATCCCTGGTAAAAGTTAAAAATATTATGTCTAAAGAGGACTGTTTTCTAGATGGTTGGAATGCTGCTAGTGATATTTAGAGGCGTAAAAGTCTAAAAGTACCGGTTATTTAGATGGGTATCGACAATTTCGTGATAAATATATGTTTCAGGCATAGACGGGAATTGTACATTACTTCAAAGACCGGGACGAAAGGGGTTGCCGCCCAAGAACATAGACTGGATAGGATAGGTCTAAGGCAAGCAACACCATTTCGTGCCAAGGTATGTATACTGCTCAGAAATGCAATGAAAAAAAAATAGGCAAAAGACGATTACTTTATTTCCTGTATTTCCTGAGCTGTATTTCCTAAACTAAATATTTCATTGCATATTTGAGAAACAGCAATTATTATCCGGGTAATATGCATTATTTAGGCCATCTGTCTGTCTATCGTTTTCTACGCACGAAATACACAAGGGCCATAAGAGGGTCATCGGCGTTCCTCATTACCTGTATGGTATAAAATGTAATTTATGACTAGTTGAAAAAAATTTAAAGTCACGTAGAATGTTGTCTATGCTCGTAGCTTACTGTCTAGAACATACAGATTGTATATTAATATGTTTAATAAAAAAATAGTTACCTAAATATTTGTCTGGACGCTCCTACGCGCCTCGGACTGGAAGACTCATTACAGGCATCTATTAGCCTCTTCAGGATAAACAGGCACTCTCGGAATGTGGAGAAAAACGGGTGATGCGACAGCAGGCACAGGGACGTCAGGGAGTGGTTCCGTATCCGCTGCAACAGGAACACAGGTTAAAGGTCTCTGCCCACTAGACCGTACCATACCCTCCTAAGGTCCAAGGCGAAATTTGGCTCCTAGTCATTGCAAACCATGGTCCTACCAGTAGTACATACTATAGTTTTATACTCGTCCAGGCCCAAACATTAAGATCACATTTTTTTAATGTTATTGTATTTGTATGCTACCAACAGCTTTGGGGCATATTTATTATCAGTTTATTATTCAATTATGGACAAATGGAATTTTATAAAAAATTTAAAAATTGTTATTTTTAATAAATACGTCAGATTAGCTTGGCGCGAAATTTGAAACCATAATGTCGGCTTTTGTAATACGTCCTACTGGTAGGACCGTGGTATGCTATGACTATACAGCCGTTGAAGAAGTTGGGTCTGAATGACCAAGTTAATTATTACTATAGGAAGGACCTTGGGCCTTAGGAGGATACAGTCTCATACTTTTGAGTGTTGGCCGGCGCCGGAACGTCCTAGTCTCATACTACGGTCATGCTACGGTCATGGTATGGTACGGGTCTAGTGGGCCGAGACCTTTAATACTCACAAACTTAGCAATCAAATTAATCAGCCTTATCTCCTATTCTACGAGTTGCTGAGAGAACCGCATGGAAGTAGAGAAGAATAAAGATATTAGCGGAAATCTCATGCTCATCGTGTATATTTCAGCATTCTGCCGAAATCATAGCCAGCACTTACCCTGTTATATTACAATTAAATGGTATGTCTTTGCTTGTACAAATCACAGTCAATTTGAGCGGCAACAAGGGTCGCCCAGCTACGCGCATGAGAGACCTCCGGTGATGCAGGCATTTAACATTTGCCACTTTGCCTCATAAAGGTTTTTTTTATTGCCCCCAAACATTTTGACTATCACTGCCAGTTGTCAGTAAAAGTCAGTTTAGCAACTAGTTATTACCTACCTATCGAAGTATGAAAACTGCAAATAAATCTTGGCTATGAATACTTCATGCAAACCAGACACACCCACGCAAAAGTTTTCGAGAACACTTTCTATTTAAAGTAAACCTATTTCCAAAGGTGAATACGGGTTGGCGGAAAGTTCATTGTTGCGTTTACGTCGTGTATGTTTATTTTTAAACTTACAATGCCAAGAAAAGGTTGAATTTATTCCTTGTAGCGTGAATGTATCATCGCCAACACAGTTAACTGACAATTTGTGCACTTTATACGCATGGTAATAAGAGTCGCGAAAATAATTGGGTAAGTGCGTTGGTGTTTGTTCTATTTTTATTACAAAAATATTACGGATCGTATGAATATACTTTGTTATACCGGTTCAGAACTCATATACAAAATATTTCGCAAAAGAGTACCTATATTTATATATAAAATGTCAATATATTTAATTTAATATTACACACCATTATAAGGCAGGATATATATCGCTTGCTGCTGGTGCGAGGCATGATTGAGTGCCAGTTTTTGTTGTTTGGAACCATGTTCAACTGTGAGTCGCAGGCCGAGCGTTACGCAGCCTTCAAGTTACTTATGGTAGGTAGCGACCTACTTGTTGCGAAATATCTGTCGCTTGTAGTCGTGTATAAAGTCCACCCAAGAGTACTTTCAGTAGCACCATTGTAAATGCAATTCCAAGCTCTCGGTAATTTATCTATAACGTACCTAAAGATGAATGATTGGGCCGAGCGTCGCACTGTAGTCACTTATGGTCATGGAGCTGTCGGTAGTGGTCGTGTACCTGTCGCTTCCTGCTGGCGCGGGGGCTGGGCGAGTGCGAGCCGCCGCTCTCGGAGTCGGGCGCAGCCGCGAGTCGCGGCCCGAGCGTCGCACTGCAGTCACTTATGGTCATGGAGCTGTCGGTAGTGGTCGTGTACCTGTCGCTTCCTGCTGGCGCGGGGGCTGGGCGAGTGCGAGCCGCCGCTCTCGGAGTCGGCCGCAGCCGCGAGTCGCGGCCCGAGCGTCGCACTGCAGTCACTTATGGTCATGGAGCTGTCGGTAGTGGTCGTGTACCTGTCGCTTCCTGCTGGCGCGGGGGCTGGGCGAGTGCGAGCCGCCGCTCTCGGAGTCGGGCGCAGCCGCGAGTCGCGGCCCGAGCGTCGCACTGCAGTCACTTATGGTCATGGAGCTGTCGGTAGTGTCGTGTACCTGTCGCTTCCTGCTGGCGCGGGGGCTGGGCGAGTGCGAGCCGCCGCTCTCGGAGTCGGGCGCAGCCGCGAGTCGCGGCCCGAGCGTCGCACTGCAGTCACTTATGGTCATGGAGCTGTCGGTAGTGTCGTGTACCTGTCGCTTCCTGCTGGCGCGGGGGCTGGGCGAGTGCGAGCCGCCGCTCTCGGAGTCGGCCGCAGCCGCGAGTCGCGGCCCGAGCGTCGCACTGCAGTCACTTATGGTCATGGAGCTGTCGGTAGTGGTCGTGTACCTGTCGCTTCCTGCTGGCGCGGGGGCTGGGCGAGTGCGAGCCGCCGCTCTCGGAGTCGGGCGCAGCCGCGAGTCGCGGCCCGAGCGTCGCACTGCAGTCACTTATGGTCATGGAGCTGTCGGTAGTGTCGTGTACCTGTCGCTTCCTGCTGGCGCGGGGGCTGGGCGAGTGCGAGCCGCCGCTCTCGGAGTCGGGCGCAGCCGCGAGTCGCGGCCCGAGCGTCGCACTGCAGTCACTTATGGTCATGGAGCTGTCGGTAGTGGTCGTGTACCTGTCGCTTCCTGCTGGCGCGGGGGCTGGGCGAGTGCGAGCCGCCGCTCTCGGAGTCGGGCGCAGCCGCGAGTCGCGGCCCGAGCGTCGCACTGCAGTCGCGCTCCGAGTCACTTGGGGCCACGTTGCTGCTCCTATAGTCACTGGAACATTCGCACCGCGTTAGAAAATGAAACCTGTAGTGTACTCAATTTCACAATGCTAGAGATATTAAGTCTAGAATTTCTCATCAATACATAGTATAAAATAAAGTCACTTTTTCTGTTTATGTCCCTATGTACGCTTAAATCTTTAAAACTACGCAACAGATTATGATGAGATTTTTTTTAATAGGTAGAGTAATTCAAGAGGAAGGTTTTTATGTATAGTACCCGTGCGCAGCCGGGGCGAATCGCTAGTAAAGTAGAAATCTAAATTGAGATTTGGCATGTCGATTCATATTATGACCTGAATTTATAATGTAGTCACTCACATTAAGTAGCTGTGTTTATGAGCTGTGTCTCATGTTACATGTTACATAGAGCAGCAAAGCAAGTCAATGGATACGAAACTTTTCATCCCAAGGATAAGTTTGTTATGGACAGAAAAAAAAATGTGCGTACAGGTATCTTGATATAAGAAGGAGAGAGAACGTGGTATTGCATCGGATAAATTTTGATATGATTTGACTAAGTTAGCAGTATAATATAATCTACAGCTTTACAGTGTTTGTAATCAATAATAGGCATGATGACTGGCAAGTCAAATCAGCATCTTTTTTCGAACTGTCAAAACGATCACCACTATGGAATTTTATATGAAATACTCAAAAGTGACGTCACGTTTGAGTACTGCCAAATGACCTACTCTTTTAAGTTCTCTTCAATTTATTAAATAGAAGTTCTGTTCAAAAATTACTGCAATCTACATCTTAGTAATAATTTCTTCGTGTATTATGTCGTGCATAATCTTAAATAATTTATTTTAACTACAGTCATCATCCCTATTCACGAGAATGTTGGTTACGTCACGTCCGCAGCTTGAACCTATAGAGTAACAAATAAAATACGTATCACCTGGAGAATGCGGAGTCGGAGCTCTTCTCCATGGACTTGCGCCAGGACTCGCGACGGAGCATGGAGCGCTCGCGCGGCCCCACAGCAGGCGCGCGCTCCACCGCGCGGTAGAAGTTGACGCAAATTCCGTAGCGGGTCTTGCCTGCACACATTTATAAGGATTAGCTCACTGTTAGTCTAAGGTCCGTCTCTCACGAGGCTATTCAAATCCTACGCGACTGAGACGCAAACTTTGGTCGCCTACCGGTATGCTACTCGTTTGCGCACACGGTGCTACGCTAATGAGACTATTTTGCATCAGTTGCCGAATCACATTCGTGCGACAATGTCTAGTGACTCGAGTGATGAAGACAATATCTTGCTGTATATTTATTACAAAAACAAGTAGAAATATAAAAAACGATTCTTAGTGCATCCGTATACCTTTTAATAATTTAAGTTTTTTTTCCAATGTCAATCCACGCCTTTTCTGTTACATACTCTGACAGCTTATAATTGTACAAACATGCATAATTTTCCATCTCCTGTACGAAATGAACATTAAAAAGTCTGCAACGCGTATGCGACTCGAGTAGCGTGCAACCAGCACGACAGTAGCGAGCAACTGAACAACTGATATCAAACGCGTCGTCGACGCGTCTCGTCGTGTGCGCAAAGTCGTGAATCAATATGGCGGCGACTCACAACCGACGCGTATGATACGGGTATGAAACGCAAATCGTTTGAGAGTCGCCTCGTGAAGGACGGGCCTAAGGCTTGAGTAGACCCCCGAGAGAGGCGTCCGGCGCGGAGGGCGGCGGGGAGTCTATGTTAAACAAATGCAACGTACGTGCGTGGCCTGAGTACACGCTGTCGAAATTCCTTAGACGCTCGACGCGCCGCTACTCGCCCCGCCAGACGCGCTGCTCGACGCTCGGCACTCAGGCCTTACACTTACGGGTAAGAGTAACCAAGTACCTGCTCTGGCTGGTGAACCATCCATTGAGCAGACAGAAGTCATTTAAATTGAAGTTATGATCACAGAACTATTTGTATTTAAAGCTATTGTTGGATAATCGCGGTCGGTTATTATCTCTCTCAGATCGGACTTTGCCTTGCCTTAACTTGTCTTTACCGCATCATCATCACCAAAATCATTTTCTCTCTCGCCATGCCCATGGCAAATCTTCCTTCAACAGCCTCTCAACACCGTCCCCAAATGACAGTGCAACGACCGTCCCACCCTTGTGGGATGCGACCCGGCCACAGCTGCAGTAGCGGGAGCAGCCACACATGCATACTCCAGGAGGAGTATCGTTTGTATATTCAGTTCAGGTCGGTTATTAACCCCTCGTAGAAAGGAGAGGTTAATTAAATGACCCTGTTGAAAGTTTAGCATAGGTATAAGTAAGTTTAGTGTAGGTATCGGTGTCTGCTTGTGGCACGGGAGCTCCCAGAACACTAACGATGTAGAGTTTGGCATGTCTGCGATTGGACCTTCTGTAACTTTTGCCCGCCCAGGCACAGCCTTTAAGGCTGCATCCTCGCGAGCTATAGATGCCTAATGTTGTCTTTTATTCGTGATAAACATGAACAACGTGGTGTCTCAAGCCGTAGTGTGTCCAAGCGCGCGGCGTACTACCGCCATACTCGTACAAACCTTGGACTTGCACGTACACCACATCCTCGCAAGCTACACTTATTGATCGCCTTACCGGAGTCCTTGTCCTTGAGCGTGAACACGAACGACGTGGTGTCCCGAGCCGCCATGTGTCCAGGCGCGCGGCGTGAGCCCACCACCATACAAACCTTGGACTTGCACGTCCACCACATCCTCACAAGCTACACTTATTGATCGCCTTACCGGAATCCTTGTCCGTGAGCGTGAACACGAACGACGTGGTGTCCCGAGCCGCCATTTGTCCAGGCGCGCGGCGTGAGCCCACCGCCATACTCGTACAAACCTTGGACTTGCACGTACACCACATCCTCACAAGCTACACTTATTGATCGCCTTACCGGAGTCCTTGTCCGTGAGCGTAAACACGAACGACGTGGTGTCCCGAGCCGCCATGTGTCCAAGCGCGCGGCGTACTACCGCCATACTCGTACAAACCTTGGACTTGCACGTACACCACATCCTCACAAGCTACACTTATTGTTCGCCTTACCGGAGTCCTTGTCCATGAGTGTGAACACGAACGACGTGGCGTCCCGAGCCGCCATGTGTCCAAGCGCGAGGCGTACTACCGCCATACTCGTACAAACCTAGGACTTGCACGTACACCACATCCTCACAAGCTACACTTATTGATCGCCTTACCGGAGTCCTTGTCCGTGAGTGTGAACACGTATGTACGACGTGGTGTCCCAAGCTGCCATATATGTGTCCAAGCGCGCAACGTGGGCCTACCGTCATATACTCACACAAACCTTGGACTTGCACGTACACCACATCCTCACAAGCTACACTTATTGTTCGCCTTACCAGAGTCCTTGTCCGTGAGCGTGAACACGAACGACGTGGTGTCCCGAGCCGCCATGTGTCCAGGCGCGCGGCGTACTACCGCCATACTCGTACAAACCTTGGACTTGCATGTACACCACATCCTCACAAGCTACACTTATTGTTCGCCTTACCGAAGTCCTTGTCCGTGGGCGTGAACACAAACGACGTGGTGTCCCGAGCCGCCATGTGTCCAAGCGCGCGGCGTGAGCCCACCGTCATACTACAAACCTTGGACTTGCACGTAGACCACATCCTCACAAGCTACATTTATTGATCGTCTTACCGGAATCCTTGTCCGTGAGCGTGAACACGAACGACGTGGTGTCCCGAGCCGCCATGTGTCCAGGCGCGCGGCGCGGGCCTACCGCCATACTCGTACAAACCTTGGACTTGCACGTATGTACACCACATCCTCACAAGCTACACTTTGATCGCCTTACCGGAGTCCTTGTCCGTGAGCGTGAACACGAACGACGTGGTGTCCCGAGCCGTAGTGTGTCCAAACGCGCGGCGTACTACCGCCATACTCGTACAAACCTTGGACTTGCACGTATGTACACCACATCCTCACAAGCTACACTTTGATCGCCTTACCGGAGTCCTTGTCCGTGAGCGTGAACACGAACGACGTGGTGTCCCGAGCCGTAGTGTGTCCAAACGCGCGGCGTACTACCGCCATACTCGTACAAACCTTGGACTTGCACGTATGTACACCACATCCTCACAAGCTACACTTTGATCGCCTTACCGGAGTCCTTGTCCGTGAGCGTGAACACGAACGACGTGGTGTCCCGAGCCGTAGTGTGTCCAAACGCGCGGCGTACTACCGCCATACTCGTACAAACCTTGGACTTGCACGTACACCACATCCTCACAAGCTACACTTATTGATCGCCTTACCGGAGTCCTTATCCGTGAGCGTGAACACGAAGGACGTGGTGTCCCGAGCCGCCATGTGCCCAGGCGCGCGACGCGGGCCCACCGACACACAGCCCTCGGGCTGGCAGAAGTACACCATGTCGAGCGGTAGCGGGAAGTCATCATGGTTCGTTAGCGGGTACCGCCGCAACAGCTCTGGCGCCTGTAACGGGTTCCAACTATTCAGTCTGTCCAGTAGGATTGCTTAGGTTCGAACTGCGATGGAAAGTAATAGGTACAATTTGTAAGATGGTCTAATTCTGTAATGACATAACCGTCAACCTTGATATCTAGTGTACTATTTATGATATTCCTTAGTATACGCACACAATTCGTATCGTACATACCAGTCTGGACACTTTTCCCACTTGACTTTTTATTAGGCGACGATGCAACTTGGGTATTCTCAATCAATATGTGCCTCTTATTATCTAACTACGAATATAAATCTTGTGCGACTATGTCACTTCAAGCGATAGCATTTAGATTTTGGTTCGAGCCACTTGGCATAACGTCAGAATGTTTTCTAGTTCCAGAATTCTAAAATATTCTATAATAATCTTTAATTATCATTTCAGGTGGCAGGAAGCTAGATAAACATTTTACATTATTATAGATACGCTAAAATTTTCTTCATTTAACCTTTAAATTTGAGGCAAAAAATTCACAAAGGTATTAGGAAATTATCTCGGAAATTTCGGTACCAATTTTAAATTAGGTAAGGTACCTATCACAAACAGGACCTTCAAAGGGTAGGCTTACCGCGAGATTACGAAGCCCTTTTATCCCGAGCAACAAACAGATCCGATCGTTGATTGAAAGGGCATTACGCAAATCCTGGCGGATTATCGTCGGGGTCGTGTTTTTATTCGTACTAGCACTTAGTGAGATAATAAATGGAGGTTTAGTTCTAGTTTAACAAGTGCAAACACCGTTCTTATGGCGGTCTCGGACCCTCCCTCGGTCAGTGCTAGTTTGCAGAGGAGACAAATGGGTCCATGGCTTTTATTTATTCAAGAAATTATTTAGCATGCTAATCCGCTCCATCGGTGACTATAGGGCAGAAAATGGGATTGGTATTGCCATTCAGCAAGGTAACGAGGGCAGCCTTATGTGTAGTCTTTCAGGTGGAAATGACAGAGATTATGAAGATATAGCGTAGGTCCACTAGGATTTTTTATTTATTTTTATTCTTTTTGGTGTACATTACTCATTATCAATATATTCAAAAGCTACGAACAAATGAAACATGGAAGCGCATGCCATACTAAATTGCCTTTCAAAAACGGTCCTGAATTTTAGTTGACAAGTGTCACCCCCTGTTCAATGCACCACGGCAATGAATTTCCGCCATTTAAAAATAGTTGTGATTCGTCCATCAAAGTTTTCATTGGCAATATTCTATAAACATTTGTCAAAGATGTTGCGCCCAAATATGCGCGGTGTTAAGAAAAGCGCTATGTCCTGCCCATCTTGGCACAATTGAACAATTGTTTTGGTGGCATTTTTGAGCTGGCGTTCGACGTCCATGTTATGTATGTCCACGCAGTTCAAAAGTGATTACCTGAACTGGAGCGAGCCCTTTCCCCGAGGTGTACGGTCGGGCGCCAACGATGGTTAGATAATCCACCAGACGCGGACACAGATGCTGCTTCTGAAAGTCCATGCTTCTGATATGCAACTATTCAAGTACTTGGCTGTTCTAAGTACCGGGTTTTTCGAAATCATTGTATTTATTTGGGTTATTGCTTGTCATACTTATCACTTTTAAACTAAAATCCTGAAACAAAGACACGAAAGTTACATATTGTAATGTAATGCGTGCAATAAATGCTTTAAGGTAAATAATATTAATTAAATCAAAATTCAAAGCATTTAGGTATAGTACTAGACATCTAAAAATTAAAGAACTTATCTATGAAGGTATGGTGTGACGTGTGACGTTAGTCAGTCGCAAAATTCGAATTTACTAGAGAATTAACCTTTACTGAACTAGATAACTCTTTTATTCTGCCACCATTACTTTTTCGTTCAATAGAAAATTGAAACAATGTCATAACGGCATCCGCCCACGTCAGTTAAAATAAAATGTTAACAACGCCAGCCCAAAACTAAACTTTTTAAGTATAATCTGATAAGACACGTCAAAGTTTGTAATTGGATTTTATAACGAGAGAATATAAAAGTTTGTCGCCAAAGTTTAGTAACAGGATAAAAAGCTTGTATAATTTCTGTCTACGGAAACTCCAGTTTACTACAAGCTTGCCTAGAACAATGATAACTAGTTTCTTGATAGAAATAAATGATGGCACTGTTCCATCGACTGTTATTGATTTAAGTTACAATTAAAACCGCACGAGCATAATGCTGTAGCCCCTGACCCATTTTTAGCCTTGACCTAATTTCGCTGATCTCTGTAGCTCTGCCCGGAAGGTGAGCGGCTCACAGTTATATAGCCTCCCGAGGGACCCCGCGGATCGAGTACAATTCTAAATACATAATTCATAATAAAAAAGAAATTCGTGTATTATGTCTAATGCAGGTTTACGCGGGCTTAGTACTTGTCACTAGGGTACGTGGTTATTAGGGACTTATAAAAGGTGAAATTTTAATGGTTGTTTTCCGTTTAAGGAGCATTCCATGAAAACATCTACTTTTTGTCGCTTACGACTCGCTATGGTAGCTACCCTAATAAAATATGCTAGCTGCTAGAAATCACTGTCAATCTTAAAGCCTTGATATGTTATTATTATATCGTAACTCAGCTTACTAATTTAATTTTTCAAAAGTATTAAAAAGACAGTGTCGCTTACGACATGTTTTCATGGAATGCTCCCTAAGGGCTTGTTCAGTATCGTTTTCCAATCAGGTAAAAAAAGATAAAAATTGTTTCACGTGAAAAACATTTTAATTTTTTCTATGGGGCAGGTCTTTCAAATTAGCCTAAGCTCCATAGAAAATCAATATATTTTTTTAGAGATAAAAAATTCTTCTGCCTTTTTTCGTAACCGGAACACGATAATGAACATGCCCTTGAATGGAGAACAACCATTAGAATTTCACCTTGTATGCACACTTGCACAGTGACAAGTAACCGTCTACACATTAGTGTTAGTAAATGGTATTCGGTTACAAGATCTTGCCATGGATTAGCAAGTATTAGCAGATATTTAGCTGGGGGTAGATACTTGTCGCTTAGTAATCAGGACCGGCTTCCAATCTCTTGCACTTGCATTTGACAAGTGTAAGTGACAAGTACTAAGCATTAGCTACTAAGCCCGTGTGAATCTAGCATTAATAATCAAAATCATGATTGTTACTAAGTAGTTACCTACCAACATCAACCTTAGCAACGTATCCATAATTGCAAATTAACGAAATTATATATTCATGAGCTTGTTGATGAAATACATATTGGGTTCTTCCTTTTTTAGTAATCATATCTCTCATATAGCATCCCTCTTCAATTTCCGTTTCTCCAATTTAATCAACAGTGCGCAACGTTGCGAAATAATCCCATAAAAGTACAAAATATAATATCCGAATGGTGTTGTGACACAAACACGCAACTGGATTCATTGCCTACAGGGGATAGAATCATTAGAAATGGCAGCTACCGGTATAGAAAGTTATGGACAATTAAGGAACATGAATGAGAACTATAACCCTGACGTTATAGTATTTGTTATGTGACAGCGGCGGCTCTACGCTTGCGTTTACCGACGAGAGCCACGTCACGCCATTGCCAAGGGGTTTAATAAAACCGTTAATGGAGAGAGCGACGCCACTTCGCCCTATTAGCCATTTGATATTCCGAGAATGCCTATAATGGAGTGTACATAGGTACACTTTGAGAGTAGCGGTCAATCGATACTATAAATGGAACGATACCGCAATATACCTATCGGTGATACAGTTATGATTTAACGTGAGAAAACGTAGGTACTCTATTCCTATCTATTTATCTGCGAGAGATGAAAGTTTACTTTTTGTTTCATAAGAAGATAATCGATGAAATAAAACTATGTAAACGGTTCCTCGCGGTAACCGAAGAAAATATTAAGATAATCGATATTTTTTTTATAATTTGACATACACAATTACTGCATTAACATAATCGTGGAAGTTTCTATACTCGTATTCTAAATGGAAAGGGAGTTTATGCATACCTACGTATTTACCGGTCGGTACCTACGCGAGAGGTCAGAAAAGTTTTAATCAATTATTCGCCGTGGAACTGCTTACCTACTTATAGAGCTTTATGTTTACAGACATGTGGGAAGATACGGTATTGTCCTGTAAATTACATATAAAAGATGTACCCACATAGGCATTGATTAACTCACTGCCCACGCATCTCATCCCAGAGACTAATAATACCTACAGACGTAGGCTAAATAGTAGATTGATTCTGCCCTACAACAACGTTGAAGGTTAGACCCGACTTTTTCATCCGTAACGTTATTTTCCCAAAGTAATTACATCACTGGTCACGCGTCTCATTTCTCAACTCAAGCATTTCATTTAGGTGTGTCCTCCATAGGTCTCTCGAGGGTACGACCACGGCCACTCGGAGCGCAAAAGAAAACATATTGAAAAAGCATCGGTCCAATAAATACGTAGGTATAAGTACTGAAGAATCCTTTATAGGCACTTAAGTTTTGCAAGACATCGTTAAATACATAAGTGTATCGCTATAACTCAGACAGCCCCCCGCGGCTCGGGCATTGCTGTCAAAGAAGTATCCTGCAGGGCGTAAATTGGAGGAAGGTTAATGAAACAGGCAGTTACTCGTGTCTCCTCTCAAAATAATGGCTTTCGAAATTCCGGCGAAGGGTACGGTTAAACCTAAGTACCTACGTATACAATGTATCTTAACTTCACATTTAAGGTTGAACAACTCCCGGTCGGGGTGGATTTATTTGGCTTGCTTGTTAGTGCTACAGTTGGGTACACAAACTTTCCTCGTTACCCATACCGTTAACTTGGTTTGTTCGTATAGATTTTTTGCTAAAAGGTAAACTTTTACTGCTAACTGGCTACATAGGTACTATATTGCGTCAACGTTTCGCTACAAATATTTTTTTCACACCACCTATTTGAATACGGGTCTTTTCTTCCCTGCTATGAGGGATCAAAGTGGCACTTTTCTGTTCAAGGACTTTTCTATTGCCAGCCTAAAAAATTACAATGAAACATGAAAATAAACAACAGTACGTTCATAATTGATAAAAAAATCTTCAGAATCGATTATTCGCATAAATATTAAATATGTGATATATCTTTTATTTTTCTCATGGGTAGTGTGAAAAGCAGTGTGTCTCACGGTATCAAAATTATTTCGGTTAACGCTTGAATCCTTCATTACGCTCAGGATTCCACTTTAGAATCCCTCCCTACGGTCGGGATCCAATTGTGGAATCCGTCGCTCCATTCAGGATTCAATACACGCCCACGCCGGAAATATACCATTTTGATCCCTTGGGACACAATCTACTATTGTTACAGTGTGCCTACCATGAGCTACCGCGGCGTTACTAACGCGCGTTTCTTTTCTACCCGTCCCGCTCGTACTCCGGTATTGGCGCGATAGAATGTAAACGCGCGTTCATAAAACCGCGGTAGCTCATGTTAGATACGGCTACTGATTGACATAAATACATAATATAGCAGGTATTAACGTAGGGAAGTTTTAGATGTCCTTTCGTAAAATTTCGGATATCGTTAGAAAGATAAAGACAGGTACCTAACATGTAAAGCCAAACGTAAGCTTTTCTAGTGAAACGCCCCACTATCGTATAGAAACGCAAGCAATATTTTTGAGTCGTGTAGCAGGAATGAAAAGACAACGCTCTTGCTATTCGACCCAAAAATCACACTGTATAAAATAAGTGTTGAATGAATCATGTTCATTTTCTTTGGCTATGAATAGTGACAACACTGTATGAAAAATACTCAGGCACAATATTTATTGTCACATTGAGATTTCACAGACATGATTACTTGGATTGTGAAATAGAAGAATTTTACAAAAAAAACCCTTTTCGTATTGGAAACAAGGGTCGGCACAGAACCTCATTTATCTAAAAGGCTACGTAGAATCAATATACTAAATGCGGGTCGCATATCTAATTCACACATTGGTTTAACCTAAAAAACGTGCAACACGTGGATATCCAGTAGACGTAACATGTTGGCAAGAAACGTTTACGTTAGTCCATCACGTACGCTCCGATGCAGTAGTGCGAGCGTGATAGACTGCTTTACACCACGAGTAATCGCTAACGTACACCGTACATGTTACTTGGCAACTCATGGTACGGCTACCGGGGCTCATTTTCGCTTTTGTATGTTACTTATGTGATAGTTAGGTATAGTACCTACCTACTTAGCATGGCATATTTTCCAGATAAAATAGTTACTGCATTTATAATTATTGGCTCGATTATATAAAAATACCTGTATGATTATTTTCTTATAAAAAAGTTATTCGCCTGTGTTTATTACCGCCAATAACAGGATATTGCTAATTATATAAATTCTCATTTATTATTATTACCTACTGCCTGAAATTAAATCGGCCCTCTTTTCTGCCCCTTTTACGATAAGCCTTTATTGTCCACTTTGAAATAAGCGGCCAAGTTCCTACTTTTTCATTCCAATTTTGGCACATTATCCCCTTGCGCTTATTCCTGAATTCTTGGCATGCTTGGGATTCGCTTGACAACCTAGTCCTCATAAAATTGGCATGGAGATTTTTGCTGTTTTGGCTACGGAATTCTATTAGAAATAAATAATATTTATAGTTGTGTAGTGACTGAGATATATGTAATCCTTACGTAGGATCAACCAAGTTATTCGACTCACACTTTTGCGTATAAAATATTATATGAAAAAGTTTAAGCCGAATCCCTGTTTAAATACCTACATATAGTATTCAATTCATGTACCCTATGTAAAGTTTCCCGGCGCAAATCGAGGCGAAGTGTATGTGTAGGTATTTCCTGAATCCTTCGTACATTGAATTAGCGGGTCGATTTAACGTAATTAAGCTTTTATGGGATCACCGTGCACTGTTGTAATGAAACCCTTGGAGTAACTTTCGGAAATGTACATATGTATAAACAAATCCAAAAATATAACTAAACATGTCGCAAAACCTTCACTGACGTATTTTTTGTATTATGTATATATTTTTTCTGCATTAACATTAGTGCAACGCACCATTTAGTTACTTCTGGTTTCAAAATGAATACTTGCGAATTTTGAAAAAAATAACCTACGCATAAAGGAAAGTTACAGCAAAAAATTTGAAGGTGCAGGGATCAAACCTTTAACCCTTTCTACTAGGCCAAATTTAATGGTCATCGGCGTTTGACGATTGCATACAAGTTGGTGGCTCATTATTTGAACACCTAGGTACATAATATGCAATCTCAGACAAACCTAATCTGTAACTGTACCTAACCATACTCTAAAGGCAAGCAGAACGTGCTTGCACCTCTTACAGAATTCGCTCGTGAAAGTAAAAGAAAATATGACTCCTGAAATATTCAGCAATCAATAGGTACTCGTAGTCCGATCGATATAGAACCTGAAGCGTGAATACAAGACCGGTATCAGTATGCTAATATTTTACCGTTTAAATTGAAGTAATCGCAACATTCGCAACCCGCCAGCATTATGTTAAAGTCAATGCCGTTAGAGTAGATAGTGAAGGAGATAACGCGGCCTTCCTACCGAATCGACTGGCTTTGCTACACTCAGCCAGAAATAAAACCTGAAATCTTAATATCGCATTTGTAATCGTTTTCACAAAGACAACAGTAAAGTCAGTTTGACCGATCAAGTTAATATAGTAAAGCGGAGTTCGTTGTGATTACCCAGAATTTATTTCTGCCTAATAGTAGATCAAACTGTTCACAAAGATCTAAAACTACCTATTAAAAATAGTACCTATCTAAATGCACCAATAAAATGACCTGTATAAAATTAAATACACAGAAAAGATTTATTATTCCTAATTCTGCCGGTCATCTGTCAACTTCTAGAGATGTTATTTGGAATAGTAGTCTAATTCAGCTATATATTTCGGGGATATGTTCATTTGTAAAATTGTTCCATAATATTTTTAGTTAGAATGAGGTAGATAACAACAAGCAAACGCGTTATCTGTTTTATATACCTATCAAAAAAATCTATGTTTCATAAATATTATTTCAATTATTTATATTTCCATTCAACATCATGCGTGCGTTTTTAATTATTTCGG
The DNA here is from genome assembly GCA_025490895.1 of Thaumatotibia leucotreta. Lineage (NCBI taxonomy): Eukaryota > Metazoa > Arthropoda > Insecta > Lepidoptera > Tortricidae > Thaumatotibia > Thaumatotibia leucotreta. The sequence goes on from JALPQI010001012.1 coordinate 26,741, forward strand.
TACCGCAAGATGGCATTTAACTAGTGTATTCGTTAGGCAGACATATTTGGTAGGTACAAGTGGTACAACCCTTCCACATTCCAAAAACCCTATGTCGTAATAATCTTAATACTTAATAATAAACCATTAAAAAATTCGAACGAGCCAGAACGCCTAGGCCTCGATTGTGATCTCAACGGGGCCTTGAGAACTTAGAAGCTGATTTAAGGCAATTAATTCTCGCATCAACTCCTCATATTAAACCTTAACTTTGAATATGAATGCAAAGCGCATAAACTAATACAGAAAGTTCACAAACTCGATCGCCGAACGCCTGGGGACTTGGGAGGTACGCCTCGTGCCCCCATCGTAGAACTCAATTAATGGAAACTTAACTGTATTATCTTGACCTTGGCTGCACTTTATGTACAGCTGCAACTATGTTTGCAACTGGATTATACCTACGTACAATTATTGAACTAAAATTCATCAGGGCGCACAAAAGAATGCAGAACACAGATTCAAAAGACTCCTCTAACAGGTAATCAAGCAACTTCTAGCGGGATACCTATTAGTTGAAGGGATGAGTTGATGACAATGACAATTACCTCAAAAATACAGACTAGCGTAGATTTAGCGGGTATACGAGTAATATATAACGGCATTTCACCAGGCTTACTACCGCGAACTCATAAATTCCTTAATTTCGAAGTTTTGTCTCTGTCGTTCCAACGAAGGCGTCATTACATTGTATAGAGTGACACAGATAAAACTTCGAAATCCGATTTCGACGTTTGCAATATCGGCTGTGTAGATACATGATGTTTCACAGATTTGATGAATTACCACGTACCGGATAGGGCGAATAGCGATGACCCGTTCAAGGACGATTCACTGCTATATCATATGCAAACAGATTCCCACCAAGTTACGTCACCAGGACGTCAGCATCATGACGCAGAGCACTTGAAACCCTCAAGCTGGCGATTAAAAGGGCGAGCGTATTTTTTGACAATGAGTGCTTACCTGTATATGGCGCAGGGCGTTCGTTCACTATTTGTACATCGTTTGGTACGAGTAGTCGCGAGGGTTAGTACGATGTGGCGTAGTGCATGTCGCGTATGGTTCGGCGGAGTGGCAGGCGGCATGCGCGGCGCCCACGCTCGATACTGCCCCGCCCGCGGCCCGCCCCGCACCCTGCCGCGCGAACAGCCCTATACATTACCCGTGATTGATAAGGGCTGAATGTTAACCGCGAAACGTTATCATTGTGGCGGGAAATCTTTGTTACCTGTTTCTATACATTCGTTGATGCACATTTAGTTCTATCACATGATATACTGAAATAAAAAAGTTGGTTTCAAGTATTTCATGAAACAACGTTTACATATTTATGATTGGAAATACGAAAACATGTTTAGATGTTTTCTTTTAATTTATTTATATGCCTAATTCATAGACGATACGTAACTAATTCAATCAAATTAGACACGCTAAACGCTGAAACAAAAATGATGATATGTGTTTTACGTCTGTACCTATAGTACAGTCGAAGACAAAATAAGGGGTATACAAAAACGTTCAAAAATATGTCCCAGCCCAGTGCACTCTAATTCTGTGTAATAAGAACGTCGTAACATATTTATGAAGGGATTCTTTCGATACTTATTTTTGCACTTGACTGTATGCTTGATTTTTCGGGTTCCGTAGTAGTAAACTAGGAACCATTATAATTTCGCCATGTCCGTCTGTCTGTCTGCCCGCTGAATATCATAGTTCGTACTTGAAATTTAGTACTAGGGTATACATATTAAGGACGCCGACAAAGTGGTAATAAAAATATAAAAAAATATGTTTTCTCGGGTATCTCCCCTACACGTAAAGTGGGGACGATTTTATTATTTTGCTGTATTTCTATAGTGTGGGGTATCGTTGAATAGGTCTTTCGAAAAGAATAAGGGTACCAACAGAAAGTTTTTTTCTAAACCCAATATTTTCGAAGATAACCGCTCCAGAAGAAAAACACATTAGGATGAAATGTAACACGAATCCAACAAACATGCCACAGGTTGCGTAAGGACCTTGAAGGGTAAACGAGCTACAAGCTACAACTACAAGCGAGCGCAAACACCTTAATGATAAATAAAAACGGTTTATTGTACAAACTGTATTACATTGTATATACACATTATACAATTATTGCATTCTATTTTCCAGTATCTTCTTTTAGAGAGACAGTCCTGTTGAACACCATCTGAAATGAAAACATATTAAATAGCTTAAATTTATAGTATTTATTATTCTAATATAATAATAATCTAATATTTTCAATGCATATTTGCGATCGGTTCGCTTTTAGCTAAGTAATTAGATTCACTTATATGTTCACGTTTCGTAACTAATTAACACGGAGAGGCGGAACTCTCTCAGCGAAAACCAAACTCAAAGAGAGATTGCTTGTTAAAATTCGTCGACTATCGATAGTAATCTCATCATGACAGCTGTCTGGTTTTTAGATTTATCAAAGTGACAGACAGAGGGGCAGACATACGGACAGACAGATTCACGCTGTAAAGGTTCCTTTTGTACCTTTTTAACCTAAAAACAATAGTAATTTTGATGACATGTGAAAACTTATGAAACCAAACAATCATATTTTAATAATTATGTCCATGCAAAATTTAAAAATTACTTAGACAACTTGTTCATAAAACTTGAAATACCTACTTACGTTTATAAATTACGCTATTTATTCTAAGAGCGCTCGTACACCTGTAAGTTCTTACGTAAGTGATAGGGACGGAGCTATACTAAGGAATAAGCGGTGAATATCACTATCTCATTCCTTAGTATAGCCCTGTCCCTATAATTTACGTAAGAACTTACAGGTGTACGGCTGGCCTAAAGACATAATTAATGCAAAAAAACATTACATAACATCAATAACTAAAAGTATCGATAAATTAAATTCAATCCCTTTTGAAGTTTCATTTTCGCCGTGACAATTTCCTTGGTAATTACGTATGCGGTGATGGAAAACCTTTATTCATATAAGGTAATTAGAAGTTGAATAACATAAATATTATATCGACGGTGGAAAGGAGAAACCTGTTAAGCGACATTTTGGTAATTGTCCAGGAGAGCGTTTTAAAGTTTTATTTTTAGGAAAAAAAATCGTATCACTTTCTGTGACCGCTTTAGAGACTTGTGTTCTTTGAACGTATTTTGTCAAATTGTCATATCTATGAAATAGTAATAACGTTATTTCAATAAACTTGGAACCTTCTGAAATAAATGTCGCTTAATTGATATTGACCTAAGAATTCTCCGAAACAAGCCTTTAAGCGACCCTACGGTTTATAAATAAAATTATTTTAGTCAGAAAAGTGTCGCTTACAGGGCAAGGTAATTTGTATGACATGCAATTAACCGACAACAGTAGCACTTGAAAAAAAAAACTTAAGCGACTATGTATATAAATGTGTATGCTTAAGTGACACTGTCTAAATTTTAGTCAATAATTGCGTCGCTTAACATCCCTGTCTTTAAATTTGACCATTATTTCATAATACCTTAAGCGACATTGAAGTCGTCAGATCTCAGTATTACTTGGCTTAAACGACGCAGAAAAAAAAGCCGGTTCCGTCGATATATAAAACTCATTTTTGACCAAAATGTCGCTTAAAGGGTTTCTCCTTTCCACCGTCGATATGAAATAAGGTTAAATATCTTTTGTTTTACAATTCGTCGAGTTGGTCATTCATGATCAGTAGCCATACGATACCTTTACCTAACCTATTTTTTAAACAATTTGTATAAAAGGTGGGCTAATAAGTAAAATACTACAACTATATGTATAAAGCCAATCAACTTTTACAACATTTTTTCTGTCACCTGCGTTACTTTTGGTGCGAACTTACAAATGTGTATCAATTAATGCTGCGTATAACATATATAAAATTAAAAACGGATGGAACCTAAACCTGTCACTTTGAATTTGCAAGAGGTATGGTACAATGCATGTACTCGTATAATTTATAATAAATTAATAAACTATTTCTCTAACAAAATTGTTTCTTGCGTTACCGGCTAAAACAAGACAAACCTACAATAAATAAGAAATCCAAATGCGAACACCCAGCGCATATTTAATCAACACGTATTTTATTTTTGGTTTAAAACGTTGACAGGCGTCTTATAATAATCTACGTTGGGAATATTATTCAAATATTCATCTTTCCTATCATTGAAGTCGAGAATTAATATAAAGCAATACATAAAAGGCCTACGTGGGTGATCCGAAGCATGGCATTACGTGACTTGGAAAAAGTTAGAGGCGGGGGTCTACCGTACACGCCGAAATGCGAACATTTCTAAAGACTGTATCTGTCACTCCATTATGAGGCTTTATGGTTCTTAAGAGACAGATTTGAGAACGACTGGCCAGAAATCAAACATGATTGAGAAAAGTATAAATTGGAGAGGCATAGTTGAAATGTTCATTTATAGAAAATAATTATAAACCCAGGTAAGAGTTCGAGTAATAGTACATTGTGCATCAAGGGAGGTAAGTACGGAACTACTAACGAGAGTGTTAGAAGCCCGACGCCTTTAGGCAGAGGGCTTTTATGACTCGAGTTAGTATTCCGCTTACCGACCGTGATGCATACAATGTTTTTATCACACTTACCGACAAAAAATAAATTTTAAGAAATAACATTATTAAATGACGTACTGACGTATTTCTATTACTCCCTAGGGAATTTCACTTTTCTATTACTCCCGCTGCGCGCGCAAACAATGGCGCGCTTAGGCAGCAAGTGTGATGAAAACGAATGTATTTCAAGCATATTTAACTACATACTACATAATCTTATGTACTGAAACAATTTGTAAAAATAAATGAAATTGATTTATCATTCCGTAAATTAAGCCTAGTTTTATTTATTATTATTTCTCTTAACTTAAAGTATAAAAAATAGTCAACCTTGTCAAATGGCTGGATAGGCGTGACAAAAATAGCTTTTTCTTATCTAAGTTATGTATTTCAATGTTCGTAATAGGCCCCTGGCTTCAGTTATGTAGCCGCGAAAGAAAGAAAGATGAAAGAGACAAATACCGGCCAAACTATACGTGTAGATTCTCGGTTATTTTAGTTTTTCAAACATCCATGAAGTTTACGGCCACATATGTAGTTACATGCACAGCATGACAAATAGTTGCGCTGTCACTTGAATAATTTATAATCTTCTAAGGAGGTTTTAACTTTAATTATTTTTTGCACTTGCTTTGTCTCGTTAAGGATTCGACTTATGAGAAAAAATAAGCACCTGGTACCTAATGCTCGTATTTTTTTCCAGAAGTAATAGTAGGTATCTCAAAAGACAAGAATGGGATAAAATGACTGTTTTTGCTGTTCGTAGTTCTAAAAAATAACTACTTGTCACACATAGTCTATAATAGCAAAATTACTCGATATAAAAAAATAATATCAATCAATCAAAATAAAGCCTCTTTTTTTTTCAAAATATTCTATCTACAATATTTAATTTAGGGCGCTTTCCCTTAAGGTCCCGTATCCTTGGGACGTACTACGAGTATGTCTCTTGAACCAAATTGCATAACAGTGTTTCCAACATAACCGAAACCTCTATAAGGAGGCCGCAGGGGCTTCCAAAACTTTACAGAGTAAAAACAAGCCAGGTCAAGTAGGGTAAGCACAATATAGGTTTTCTCCCGACCCCGACTTTTTACTTAGAAGAAGTATTAAGTGTTTCAGTCGCCTCTCTATTACTTACCCTCGACCTTTACAAACGGTGAATAAAAATATTGTACAGTCAACCAATCAAGGTTTTCTCGAAAACGTATGCCACTAGTTGGCGCCACTTAGCCGTAAGGTCCCTCTAAGAAACACAATTATCTAGCCCAAAAAAAATTAACTAGAAGGTATTTAGATTTTTTTTATAGTTTTATTAACTCATACACAACAATTAAACACGAAACTATAGGCGCTCTGAATTTAGACAAGTTTCTGGACTGGACGCCTCAGTGCTGCTACCATGGTGGACGTCATTTCAGAAAACCCTCATTGGAACCCTTGGCCACTCGGGAACCTTATCGAAGTGACGTTATAAACCAGATTGTAAGAAATCTCTTACTGCTTTGACATGGTTCTAGAGTTGGTCGAGTGTACAGCATATTTATCCTTTGTTGTTTTATTAACCTGTTTCAGAATCCCCGGAAATATCCCTGCCACATTTTCCCCAGGCATATAAAAGAAAATAACATTAAACTGACAGATAGGTATATTTTATTCGGGGATGGTGAAATGGGCAGTTAGTAAATAAGTTTCTAACCTTCTAATACACTTATTTGTTCGCAAACTGCCATGCTTGTCAATGCCAAGATATCTGGGGGCGTACTTTAGTCAATAGTTATTATTTCCCATGGGATTGTTTTATTTTGGGTCGATTGCTACATAACTGTACATAGATAAGGCCTTAATCTAAACAAAAATCGCACTCGCGTCAATTGTGTTGCGATAGTTAGTCATACTAATTATAGTGTCTACTATGCCCAACCACCTTTGGGCCCTTTGGCAGTAGAAAAAGGCGTCAAATTGAAAAAAAATAGGCGCGTATTGATGATCGCTTATCAACAAAAATTAACTTCGTACCACAAAAAATATGACGCAAAATTTTGTTTTCATTAAAGACCTTAAAATGATTACAGTTTTTTTCTCAAACTTGCTACGGAATGTTGATGTTACTTACTTTAAATTAAACCCGGAAATACTATGTATCCGGTGGCATATGCTAAGATGATATGTAAAGAGATTTCATGTATTTATTTTCACACCTAGGACTGCAAACAAACTGTCTTTTGTTTTGAAACGTCAAATTGTGACACAATGTCTTAACATTCAGCCACAGAAAAAAAAAACCTAAAAACTAATGTCTATCTATACCACCAGGTAAAAGGATACCTCAAACAGATTTAAAAAAAAAGTTAGGCGCGAATGTTTTTTTTTAATGTTGTACGATACTCTACTATTGGTTTATTTACAAATCAAATATATATGTATGTATGTATGGTTCGGCGAAATCAGTTAGCTTTATTTCATAGCAAGTTTGAGAAAAGCACTATACAAATCTCGGCGAGAAACAGGGTTACAGGCCGCGTATTCCTATCTGGCCTCAGTTCCTTCGGCCAGATATATCTACTAGGCCTGTAACCCTTCGTTTCCCGTCCTCTATAGTAATGTACTATTACTGTGTGATGTGAACTTGATGTTCTTTTAGGTTAGAAAGTTGTTTACTAGATAAATGTTTTAGCATTGTAGACGCTTTGGTATAACACTGTGAATATAATTATTATGTAATTTATTAAATAAATAATAGATAAAACAACAAACAACCATAAATACTCACATTGCTGAAATAAAACGATATAATAATGGATTATATCGCGTATATTACTCAATTTAATTACACCCCGACGTTTCGAATACTTTACAAGTTCGTGGTCGACGGGTGACGCGATATAATCCGTTATTAAAGTTTTATTAGATAAATAACTCTCGCGATAAGGACTGTTCATTTTACTAAGCGGACACGAAAAAACTAAAGTAAATATTTTGTTCTTTTATTTTATTAAATTTTTATTATTTAACTATTTTGTGGGCCACCAAAATGCAAAAATTCCATACTTTTTTAGTGAAACTACGTAAAGTTCAATAGCCAATTTTAAGGTATGCAACTAAGATTTCTGTGTTTAGACTTCGGTTAATCTTCAAGCATATGACACTCTCTAAATTGTTTAATGATTTAGTATAACGTCGACTTAAATTTCCTCTTTCACAGTGAATATTTTTCTGTACACCATTGTGCAGAATCAATTTACGATTATCAAATTGAATATTTCTTATCAGATATAATAATGGATACTTGAAAAGCAAACATATATCAATTGAAAAAGATGGCTTTGCTAATTTCATGGCTGTAAACTGTTCATCGGTCGATTTTAAAACCGATGTATAATAGACGTTTAAGTGTGTCCTCTTAGTAAAATGAACAGTCCTTAACCAAAGAAATTACTCACATTGTTGCTGCTAGTGTCCGGATCGACGGAGAAAAAGCCGATTCTCTCGAACTGGAACTTGTCGTACACCTTCGCGCCGCGGATGGAGGCGTCAGCGAGGGCCTTCACGACCTTAAGGGTGTCCGTCCGGCAGTCTGAAAGGAACCCGCCAGGCACCTCGCTCGGGTCTTCGGGGTTCTTGTGTTTGAACCTGCCGTGAAGGAATTAACTTTTTAATGGGTGAAAAAGTTAAGAGAAGCCCGTGTTGTACAGATGTAGTGAGAAATGACTTGCCTTCGGAAACGTTCGTCAACGTCATGCTGTTTCAGGCTATCTCACTGAGACTGACAGTAATAGCTGTCATGCTACTTCAGTCAGACTCGGTGACACTGCCTGAAACAGCATGTGTTTACGAACGTTTCCGAAGGCAAGTAATTTTTCACTACACCTGTATGTAGTTGTAACCTATACATACAGGCATTTGTTTTGATTGTGTTCGCATTTTAAACATGTACCTATTGTCTATTTGAATAAGTTACTACTACATACAACAGGTGACATTTTAAAGTTTTTTACCTATACTCCTTTCACAAGAACAAAGTGACTCTACCCTCTGGACACGCATGAATACTATTGAATAGGACGTGTTGATGCCACGGCAGTAACGGAGAAATTACTGATTTACTATTGAGTACTTAGGAACATGGTAATTAGAGTATTTCATTGATAAACACTCCCCTTATTCATAAACATCTCCTAACTTAACAAGTCGCTAAGTATTGTTCGTCCCTTACGGTCTTAACAATATGTCGATAAGAGCGCAAGGGAAAAACAATACTTAGCGGCTTGTCAATAAGGGAGTAAGGTTTTAATTTCTCAAATTATTATCTTTTATCTGTATGTTCTTTTTTCTTGTTTATTAGAAATATTATGGATATATGGATATTTAATTAGAATAATTTTACTGTAACTTGGTACTAAAAAAATCTGTACCTATTATAATAATCCTGAGAAAAAGTACCTACTCGTTAAATATCCAGAGGGTGTATTTATTATTATTATCCGGCATTTTTTTCTTGAGACAAAAATAATATATTTTGCCAAAATGTAACAAAGGTTGTTATTATTTATTCAGACCAATAAAGGGATGAAATTATAGTATAAAAATATCTTTCTTACTTTATCATTCTTGTTCACTTCATTAATTCTTTCATCTTCTCTTCTGTCACTCAAGAGTTCAATTCAATCACGTTGCATGTGGACATTTTGAGCAAAATGTTAAATAGAGTGTTGTAGGACATAGGCCAATCCTTTATCCAATGGAACATGATGTATGTTCAAATGTATTATTGTAAGGTAGGCGGCTAGAAGTTAGATTTCAAGTAAACTAACTTTATTCAGCGTGGCAATGCTGCGAGCGTGATGGGCACTTTTGCGCCAGGGATTACACGGGGCGGGTTATTTGACTAGAACTTTAGGTATGTATTGTTTGTGACTCAAAATATATGTTCATTGATATAATATAATTAAGGTATTTGAAAAACAAAAAAAAAAAACTAATAATACTTGGTGTATATTATTGAGTTGCTGACCGTATTATGCATAATTATCTCCGTTGAAATTTTTAATTCGTGTTAAATCGCTACTGTGCTTACGTCATCGATTTCATCTAGGCTTTAAAATTATGTGTCCATCCCACTTATATTTACCAATAATCTGACATGTTGCCATATACAAAATTAATCACTTAATCGCTGATACATTCTTAAGGAACACCAATCTAATAACGTGGCATTTTGTTACCGATAGCCAACTCTAAAAAATCTAGCCCAGGTTGTTAACACGATTGGCTCCGGTGACGGTCTGTCAAAAAATTAAACTCAAATGTTAATGAACACAAATACGCCTTATTCCTGTGTTAAAATAAATCACGTGGGAGCTTACGAAGTATGCATAGGAATACAAACGTTTTTGACACAACTGTTATGTCCCCAGCACAGTCCTTCCGGTCACACATGAGTGGCACTGGCAAAACTGGCATAAGAATCGAACGATGAGATATTTTTTTTCAGCATTATTCAACACTTAGTGGAACAGTACCGGGGGTTAACCTGTTAACTCATTATTGGCTATCCAGGTTCATACAGAGCCTAGAACCACTAAAACAGCGAATGATTGCTTTTTTATTACACCTTTGGGAGCCATTCTCCATTAAGTACCTTGACTTTTATATGCACTAGCCGGGAACTTTATTATGGAGAATCATCAGTAGATTTTTCGCAATCGTAAATGTTAGTTTACACTAGTATATTTGAACATGAATTGTTATACCTTTTAAGGTTTTCTTGATATAAACCAAATTGTTAAATTACTATACATTTTCAACAGACGTAAGAGAAGAACCTAATAAATTAAGATGGTTGCTGTTTTCTGCTATCGATATTACGGATCCTTCTTAGATATACATTTTCAACAAATTTCCACAGAAGACAATGGAATTCACGGTCTCACCGAGTTTTCCCCAGATAGCTTTTCGACAAAATTTTCCCTGCCGTAAATCGTTGCAACCCAATTATTTGTACCACATTTAAGCGAAGGCACAATATTCGACGTGATTTTTTTCTCTAAAATATGTGTACTTTACTTACAATGGTTCGTAGAGCCTCACTTCAACAGAGACTGGGTCAGACACCCAATGGATGAACGCCTTCGGCTTTACAGCCGCCTCAGCTGGCTCGGCCGTGCATTCCACTTCCACCGCTTTGCCCGCTGCATCGTGAATCACTTTCGATACCTGCAATGTTTTCGACAGTTTTAGATGCCGCTAGTGTATTTAGAGTATGACAGTAATTTGGATTTACCTACATAGTTATTTGGAACCTATCTAAAGTTTAGTAACATTTACACAACGCACGGGCCAAGCAACCGTAACATTTAACGATATTACCCTTTATCTCATTTATACACAATGTAACATGACGAAGCCGAATAATTTGTACAGCACAACCAAATTCTTAGACCAAAATATCGTTTAAAAATTACCTACTATCCTTTAATTTATCGTCACGGTCTAATTTGGCGTCAACCGTGGATACCCCTTCTTGGGTTGCTCTTTCAAGTCCGAAGCCCCAATGTCTTTTTTTTCAATTTAGGGATCATCCATTAATTACGTCACACCTCAAGGGGGAGGGAGGGGTCCACAAAATGTGACATATCGTGACAGGGGGGAGGGAGGAGTTCTATGGTTGTGACGTCACAATCCTCACATACATGAATACATGAACATAAAAGAATAAAAAGTCCCAAATCCTTGGACGAAGGAAGAATAGGTAAATTTTCACTACGTAAATTTTACGAATCATTTTAAGCAATCCCAATAAAAAGTTACTTAAAAAGTGATGTTGTAATTTTTACCTTCTTAAACTAAAAATCTACATGTGACATCACACTAAGGGGGGAGGGTGTAGTTAATTGTGACGAAGTGTGACAAGGGGGGAGGGAGGGGTCAAAAAATCATAAAATTGGTGTGACGTAATTAATGGATGATCCCTTATTTATCTAAAAACACTTAAAAGCTAATAACAATAAGGCTCGCCTGGCGAGCGAAAACCACGTACGGTTTATCTGCCGCCAAAGTTGTCGCTAGTTCACATTTTATGTGTGTATATAGCTACCAGCGGGCTGCCAGCTCTCCATGGTCTCTAATTCCTTGCAATAAGGTCCATGTAAATAACTCGGTTGAAGACAACCCTATGTGACCCCTTCTACTGTTCGTTAAGGAAATCAGGGACCGATACCGATATGAGCTTGTCGCATCGTGAGTGAAACTATCTGTATGCCTAACTGGGTATCATTAGTTTATGTAAAAAATACCTTAATAACGTATCCAGCGTGTCTAAGCCCCACCGTCTGCGTCGGTGTCAACCGTCGATACCCCTTCTCCGGTTGCTCCTTGAAGTCCGAAGCCTCGATGTATATAACTCGGTTGAAAACGACCTTATGGGACCCTTTCTCCGGTTCGTTAGGGAAGTCGGGAACCGATACCGATATGGGCTTGTCGCTTGGGAAATTGGTTATGGTTATTTTCAGCGGCTCCAGTACGACCATCACTCTGGAAAAAGTAAGGTTAATGTACAACTCGGATGAAGTATTTTTAGGGACGGATATTGTAAGATGATACAATACAGACCGATTTCCGTAGCTCGTCGAATACCATTATTTTTAAGGGATTTATTATTGGAAAAATTGTGCAGGTTTTGTAAAACAAATCTGAAAAAGCAGCTACAGTCGCAACAATGGAGTTATTGAAAATATAATTGCTTGTTATATGGTTAAATTACGAACAATAGCAAGTGCCTCAACAACTCGGGTTCGCAGATTCCGATCAACTAGGGGTGGTTGATCCTGAGGCGATCAGGCCCCAATTTCACCACATTGACAAGTCCTACAATTGTAAATTTACTGTTTCTCCAATCTGGGGCGTATATAGGCTACAGTTACCGTTTACCATCGGAAGAGCCATGCGTTTGTTTGCCACCAACATAGAATGTAGTGGAGGAACTTTAATAAATCAGCAGCAATTAACTACTTTTTTGCCAAGCAAAATTACAATTGTCACAAAAAGTATGATAATTGTAGCGAAATTCCGACATAAGCCGAACCGTCAAGTCAAGATTGTCAACATGTCAAGATTGAATGAGAATTGTACTAAACCTTGCGACAATTGTCACGGGGTTTCGGAAAACAAAAAGTAGTTTATTAACGATTTAATAACGATATCAGTAATAATTTTATGTTGGTGGCAAACAAGCACATGGACCGTCCGATAGTCAGCGGTAGCCGTAGCCTACGGAGGCCTGTGACGTCAGTAACAGTGACATTTTACAATTGTCACACTTGTAATTATGGTGAAATAGGCCACTGGATGCGTAGACAAGTTGCCACTATAATGCTCAGTAGCGCATCGTATTTTTGTCTCTCTGTCACTCTTTCTTATTAGTGTAACAAGGACAGTTGTCTTTCTTTCACGATACACGATTGGGTGTTAGCGATTGGCATCTTGGCTGCAGAACCAGCTGTCAGTCAGTACCTGCGCGCGGACACGTTGAGCGCGTCACGCACGGCGGCGTCCAGCATGGTGGGGTCGACGGCGCCCACCGCGCCGGTGACGCCGAGCGGCGCAGCTGTCGGTCAGTACCTGCGCGCGGACACGTTGAGCGCGTCACGCACGGCGTCCAGCATGGTGGGGTCGACGGTGACGCCGAGCGGCGCAGCTGTCGGTCAGTACCTGCGCGCGGACACGTTGAGCGCGTCACGCACGGCGTCCAGCATGGTGGGGTCGACGGTGACGCCGAGCGGCGCAGCTGTCGGTCAGTACCTGCGCGCGGACACGTTAAGCGCGTCACGCACGGCGGCGTCCAGCATGGTGGGGTCGACGGTGACGCCGAGCGACGCAGCTGTCGGTCAGTACCTGCGCGCGGACACGTTGAGCGCGTCACGCACGGCGTCCAGCATGGTGGGGTCGACGGCGCCCACCGCGCCGGTGACGCCGAGCGGCGCAGCTGTCGGTCAGTACCTGCGCGCGGACACGTTGAGCGCGTCACGCACGGCGGCGTCCAGCATGGTGGGGTCGACGGCGCCCACCGCGCCGGTGACGCCGAGCGGCGCAGCTGGCGGTCAGTACCTGCGCGCGGACACGTTGAGCGCGTCACGCACGGCGTCCAGCATGGTGGGGTCGACGGCGCCGACCGCGCCGGTGACGCCGAGCGGCGCAGCTGTCGGTCAGTACCTGCGCGCGGACACGTTGAGCGCGTCACGCACGGCGTCCAGCATGGTGGGGTCGACGGCGACGCCGAGCGGCGCAGCTGTCGGTCAGTACCTGCGCGCGGACACGTTGAGCGCGTCACGCACGGCGTCCAGCATGGTGGGGTCGACGGTGACGCCGAGCGGCGCAGCTGTCGGTCAGTACCTGCGCGCGGACACGTTGAGCGCGTCACGCACGGCGTCCAGCATGGTGGGGTCGACGGTGACGCCGAGCGGCGCAGCTGTCGGTCAGTACCTGCGCGCGGACACGTTGAGCGCGTCACGCACGGCGTCCAGCATGGTGGGGTCGACGGTGACGCCGAGCGGCGCAGCTGTCGGTCAGTACCTGCGCGCGGACACGTTGAGCGCGTCACGCACGGCGGCGTCCAGCATGGTGGGGTCGACGGCGCCCACCGCGCCGGTGACGCCGAGCGGCGCAGCTGTCGGTCAGTACCTGCGCGCGGACACGTTGAGCGCGTCACGCACGGCGGCGTCCAGCATGGTGGGGTCGACGGCGCCCACCGCGCCGGTGACGCCGAGCGGCGCAGCTGTCGGTCAGTACCTGCGCGCGGACACGTTGAGCGCGTCACGCACGGCGGCGTCCAGCATGGTGGGGTCGACCGCCGGTGACGCCGAGCGGCGCAGCTGTCGGTCAGTACCTGCGTGCGGACACGTTGAGCGCGTCACGCACGGCGGCGTCCAGCATGGTGGGGTCGACGGCGCCCACCGCGCCGGTGACGCCGAGCGGCGCAGCTGTCGGTCAGTACCTGCGCGCGGACACGTTGAGCGCGTCACGCACGGCGGCGTCCAGCATGGTGGGGTCGACGGCGCCCACCGCGCCGGTGACGCCGAGCGGCGCAGCTGTCGGTCAGTACCTGCGCGCGGACACGTTGAGCGCGTCACGCACGGCGGCGTCCAGCATGGTGGGGTCGACGGCGCCCACCGCGCCGGTGACGCCGAGCGGCGCAGCTGTCGGTCAGTACCTGCGCGCGGACACGTTGAGCGCGTCACGCACGGCGGCGTCCAGCATGGTGGGGTCGACCGCCGGTGACGCCGAGCGGCGCAGCTGTCGGTCAGTACCTGCGCGCGGACACGTTGAGCGCGTCACGCACGGCGGCGTCCAGCATGGTGGGGTCGACGGCGCCCACCGCGCCGGTGACGCCGAGTCCGGCGCAGAAGCTGTTGATGGCGGCCGCTGGAACGCCGCGCCGGCGTAATGCCGTCAGTGTGTACAGGCGTGGGTCATCCCAGTCTGTAATATAGAGTTACGTATGTACTCATACGTCTACACTCTTATTAATAAACGTCTGTTAACCTAGCAAGCCGCTAAGTATTGTTTGTCCCTTTCGGTCTTGTTAATATGTCTTTATGAGCGCAGGAGTCCGCTGGATGCGGGTGGCGCAGGACCGGTCATTGTGGCAATCTTTGGGGGAGGCCTATGTTCAGCAGTGGACGTCTTTCGGCTGATATGATGATGATGATGATGATGATGATGAGCGAAAGGGACAAACAATACTTAGCGGGGTGTTAAGTTAGGAGACGTTTATGAATAAGGGAGCAAGAGTAGTTTACACCAAACTGTCAATCAGATTTAAACCATTCGCTAAAAAGTAGATTCTACGGGAAGTTTCATACTAATCTGCTCTGTAATGAATGTTCATCGGAGTGTGATTAGTAGAATAGAATAGAATTCATTTATCAGGTGTAAACAGTAAACTTAATTTAAAATACATCTTAACCTAAAAACAACACCAAAATGGATGCCACTCAGCATATGCCGCTAGCGAAAGTTTCATATTTCATATTTCATATTTCATTTATTCAAGCCATCAAGTTACACATACAATATACAATATAATAATATGTCACCTGATACCCTGTCAGGGCACAGCAGAACTCTTAAGACTTAACTAAAACTAAACTACGATACCTATATTAACAACAACATTATTATTCATTTTATTACATTCACATATATCTAGATAAACCCATATTATTTTTATTACTATTTCTTCATAATTTAATTAAGATGTCAAATAGTTACGTACATAAACAATATTTTGATGTCTTACAAAATGCTGAAGTGAAGTTCAAATTACATATTAGATATTTGAAAGTAGTGCAGTAGGTAAAAACTAAGTATCACTAAAGTAATCCTCTAACTTGTAGTAGCACTTTTCTATTAGATAGTTTTTTAATTTATTCAGGAACACTTTATCATTTTTCTCTGCTTTAAGGTTGTCACATAATTTATTGTATATTTTTATTGCCATGGCATGTGGGCTAGTACTATGCAGTTTCAATTTTGATCCTGAGACTGTAACCAGGTTGTGTTTGAACCTAGATTGATACCTGCGGGTCTGGTCAAGTACAGATGTGTAGAGGTTTGGATTTTTCCTAATAAATTTGCATACCTCAAAAATATATATGGAAACTAAGGTTAACATCTTAAATTCTTTAAAGTAAGAGGCACAACTTTCTGGGCTTTTTATGTTAGCCAGAATACGTACACACTTCTTTTGTAAGAGAAACAGGTCATTGGAATCTGTACTGTTTCCCCATAATATTATTCCGTACGTAAGCCACGAATATGCATAGGAATAATATGATGTAAGTGCAGAGTTGAAATCTGTAGATCTCTTAATTTCTCTCAAGGCATATACAAATGTTGATAATTTAGTTTTGATTTTAGCAATATGTTCCTTCCAGTTAATATTTGAGTCGATAACAAACCCTAGTAATGTTGCCGAGTCAACACAATCCAATTTCGCGTCCTGAAAATTAATATCTAGAGGTAATGGTTGCTTTTGGTATGGCCTAAATACAATTATTTTAGTTTTGGATATATTTAATTTTAAATTGTGATCTTCCATCCATTCATGTATTGAGCCCAAGATCGACTCAATATGCTGATTTATATGAGTATTGTCTATACATGAGGTTAAAATTGAGATGTCGTCGTTGTTTGAGTTTTAGTCATGGCGCTGGTTTTCAGGGCAACCAGAATACATGATAAGATACATTAACATTAACCAAAACTAACATATTAAGCGATGAGAGTACAACTCAACCTTATTTTAACAGACAGACACACCATGTTGGTATTCCATAACCAAATTTTAGATGACAAATTCTTCAGTCACTAAGATACTTATTTGGGATAACGTAACAACCTGCATTCTAATATCAAATGTGACTGTGATTTGTAAACGTCGTTTCACCGTATAATAGGAGTGCGGGTGTGAAGATTAAAAGGAAACATGTTTTTTTTTCTGATTGGATTGTTTTAAGAGACCCTTCCCTGGAGAGCAAAATTTTTGGGGCATTTTAAATCTGTATGAAAAAAATGTTGGAAAAACTCTTTAGTTACCAACTGATTCTGACTTACAGCGCTATTCATATTAAATAGGTTTTTATTCATATCTAATTTTAATAACCTGATGATAGTAATTTGTCCTTTTCTGTTGGAAAGGGTCAACTGGTTATAAGTAGCTTGTTAACTTCACTCATTCAAAATGTTCTGACTGTTGCTACCAATGGATTAGGAGCTGGAAATATGTTCTAAAACTCCTACCGTTAACAATTCCCTCGTCTATAAGCTTGGCTATCTTCCGCTTGGACACGACGGTATAGTTGACATTTAGACGGCCGTACTCCCATTGCACGGGGCAGTATATGCCGAGGGCGTTGCACAGCCAATAGTATGATGACCTGCGAAAAACGTACTTAGGTTATAAAAAAATACGATTTGTTTATAGATTTATTCTAAGTTAAACTTCTTCGTTTCCGAAGTTTTTTATTAATTAGAAATTGTTTTACGATTTACATAATCACCTAGAATTAAACAACCAAAGCTCAAGTGGAATCGTTTGTCGGCCTCTGTCTATGTGTTGCATGAGTGGGAAGAGTATGAAATATATGTTACACAGACACACTCTTCCAACTCATATAAGACCACTGGTGCCTGACAGGCCTCTGGATACTTTGCCTTATTACTTGTAAAATACATAATTAAGTTTGAGTTACAGGATGATGTTTATTGCTAAGCTTAAACAAAACTATAAAGGTATGACACGTGACAGATGATTACAAATTTTCTGTTTTTTTTTGTACTACTTACTTCTATTGAACTCGATAAAATAAATCATATTATCGCATATGAACAATGTAAAATACAGAGTTGAATTAGTGATAATTTAACGCACCTACTCAATATAATTTTAGTGTTTTTTTTTATATTACTATAGTGGCAATCGTACATACACCCGCCTCATATTAGCTTATGGATGCCTGCAAGTCCAGAGGTATCAATGTGCACTACCAACCCTTTACTGCTCCTTTGTTAATAATAATAAATTTCTCGTAACTTAGCGAGCCGATAAGTATAGTTTATCCCTTTCCGTCTGATAAAAATATTGATCAGACAGAAAAGGATAAATGATACCTATCGGCTTGCTAAGTTAGAAGACGTTTATTGATAATGGGTCAGACTTTTTTTTGAAGAACCTTGATGTCTTTACTCTCGGTCATGCATTGGTCAAATCTTCTGCAGAAAGCTTATAAATAAATAAATATCTTGGGACAGTCGCCATCAGATATATGGTAGCGGTCGAGGTCCCTAAATAAATCGGAGCAACGGTAAATTTCAATAAATTCGTTACGTGAGAAAAGGGCAATGATTTGGGAGCGTGTAATTCGTCATAAATTTAGGAGCAGTCACTTTTCAATAAATTCGTAACGTACAAGTAGGTAAAGATATCGGAACGAACATGACTCAAAGATATCGAAGCAGCCAAGATGATCATAAAGATCGGAACATTTATAGGAAATACACCTTAAGACTGCGTCACATAGTTTATTTTAATTTGGTACTATGTTGTCACTACTACTACTTTAAGTTGTCAATGTCAAAGATGATTGATTGAATGAGTTTCCTAGATAAAAGAGAAGTTTTCAGGCATCATTATCGAAAAATGCATAAATTCAATTTTGATTTTTTATTGATGTAATCAAATTAATATGGGATAAGTATTTAGGTAAATAAAATCGTAAAGCTAGCAAATTATTTATTTGAACGGAACTAAAAAGTATAAAGGGTAAACAGAATACCTAAAAGTCATTTGCGGATCCTATTTTACCACGGCGACAAGTCCGACAATTGTAAATTGACTGTTTCTCCCATTGCAGGCGTCCATCGGCTATGGTTACCACTTATCATCAGACGGGCCGTGTGGTTGTTTGTGTTTCAAATATATTGCAAGAACTTTTAGCAATCAACAATAAATACCGTCTTTTTAGCGAAGCAAAATTATATATTGTCACAAAAATACGACAATTGTAGCGAAATTCCAACATTGGTCGACCCTCATATCAAGAATTTACGAAAATTGTTCTAAACCTTCTGACAATTGAAACGACTTTCCGAAAGTAAAATAGTACATTACGATACAAGTGCGAAAAAAATTAAGAGAAGTGGAACGAGTGTAGATAAATTAAAGTACGACCGAAGGGAGTGCTTTAAATCTACACGAGTTACAAATTACCTTTTCGCACGTGTATTATTAGTGGTAATTTTATGTTGGTGGCAAACAGGCACACGGACCGTCCGATTGTAAGCGGTAGACGTAGCCTGCAGAGGCTTGTGACATCAGTAACAGTGATATTATACAATTATTGTCAAACTTGTCATTATGGCATTGTTCGTGTGTAGGGTCAATAGGGTTATTAAACAGAGATACGTTTATGCTACTGTTGCTTTACTAAAATACAGGCTAGCTCATTAAAATCAGTCAGTGTGGGAATGTCTGAAACTATCGGACATACAAAAATATGTTCTTAGGAACCACGTCATCGATTGTAATAAACAGAAAAACTGCATTAATATATTTGAAAAAAAAAACTACCCAGCAGGGGAATCGAATCCGGTTGTTTTGAAAAAATAAATTTATCTGCACTATTTCTATTTGGAAATCCATTGTGTAGATCTTAAGCAGTAATTAGTAGTATTTGTTTTTAGGAACCATATCTATCATCGATTTTGACAAAAAAACTGCATTTATACATTAGAAAAAAAAAACGCGTTGAATATGTGAAGACAATGTATTTTATTTATTTTAGACATCATGCTTCTTAGAGACAATTACTGTAAATGTGTCTACATTCCCATGCTTCTTAGAGACATTTACTTTTTTCACATATTCAAAACGTTTTTTTTTTTCTAATGTATAAATACAGTTTTTTTTATCATAATCGATGATACATAATTATGATTCCTAAAAACAAATACTGTCTGGTATGTCTTATAGTTTCAGAATTTCTCTTAAAAAAAAAAAGTTTTAAGACAAAATATTATTAAATAACGTACTGACATTTCTATTACTCCCTAGGGAATTTCACTTTTCTATTACTCCCGCTATGCATGCAAGCAAATGGCGCGCTTAGACAGCAAGTGTGATGAAAAGGTGACATTAACTGGCCCACAAGATCGCCTGATTTGACAGCTCCTGATTTTTTTTCTGTGGGTTATTTAAAAGGATTTGTCTTTTTTAATTGGCCAACGAACCTTTAGCAATTAAAACAAAATACTCGAACCACGATCACTGAAAAACGCCGGAAATGTGTGAAAAAATGATGAAAAATGCGATGAAAAGGGTTGGCATCTGCGATGCTACTGGAGGTGGATATTTGTCTGATAATTGTCCATGTGTAATTGCCGACCCAAAATAATTATATTTAACCAGTGATACTTTATATTTTTTGTGTTATATATAGAATAAAATTTCAAAAATAAAGTGTATAGGTATATCTTATTTGGCCACCCTGTATGACTATGAATGTATTCTAGATTGACTTATACACTGTTGTGCTAACAGTACTTTCAAATCCCATTGTAATCGCTGTTTAATAATACCTACTTCAATATAATTATTACTCGAACTATTCATTGCGCCACCGAGTACACGACATCTTCTCATGCTTTGCTCCTTGTTCTACCTTTGCCAATTTTGGCAATACGTCACAACAGCGGTTAACTAGACAACTCATTTTAATGATTTACGCATAATATCTGTCCAATTTGCGAAAGAGACAGAAATATATTTGTCACGATGACAAATGTCTACTCTTTTCGAAGAAAGTCACAACAAACCACTCTGTTCTAAATTCGAATTATTGACAATCTATTCAAGACGCGTGGCTGACGATAAAGAATTTAAAGCGATGTGTATATGACACTAAGGTATATTTTCCATAAATGTCGAGATATTTACGACCACCCTGACTGCTCAGATATTTCTGATTATCTCTGTGTTCCGATATTTTTCCCTAATTATACGTTACGAATTCATTGAAAAGTGGGTGCTCCTAAATTTTGACGATTTGTGACGAATTACATGCCTCTAAATTATTGCCCTTTTCTCACGTAACGAATTTATTGAAATTTTACGTTGCTCCGATTTATTTGGGGACCTCGACCGCTACCATATATCTGATGGCGACTGGACATCTTACACAAATCGACCTAGTTGGGACTAGGTAAGCATAAAAGATTTCGAATGTGAGAATGACCTATTTTTAACCGACTTAAGAAAAAGGAGGTTCTCAATTCGACTGTTTTTTTTTGTTGTATGTATGTTACCTGATATCTCCGAGAATCGTAAACCGATTTTAAAATTTATTTTTGTGATCGAACGTGTATTACCCCGAGATGGCCCGGATTTGCATTCAGAAAGTAAGATTTGAGGAAACCAATGATGGAAACAAATCGGGGATCTTGGATAAATCGGTTGAAGTCGGTTTTTTTAATTTTTAATTTGGTGATTATTCAATTAATACGCCAATTAAACATTTCGATTAAGACTGTAGCCTTAATGTCTTACCTTCGTGACTGGAACTCTTTAGTGCAAAGAGAATGTGTGATATGCTCAATGCTGTCACAAAGACAGTGGGTGTAGTCGTACGTGGGGTAAATGCACCACTTGCTGCCGGTGCGGTGGTGCGGCTTGAACTTTATTCTGTACGCCACAGGGTCCTGTTTGCCCTCCTCTAGGGTAATCTTCATTCTTAGAGTAGCTTCGCCCTCGTCAATTTTGCCGTTTTTCATGTCCTGAATATTAATGAACGTGTATGAAATGCAGTTGCATGGCAGCAAATGGTACTCTTTGATTCATCATCATCAGCCTATGATAGTCCACTGTTGGACGTAGGCCTCTCCAAATAACTATGCGTATAGACGCATTAGGAGGTAAATGCCCATAATCGCCACGCTGGGCAAGCGGATTGGCGATCGCAGTAATGTGTCCATTATGATGACGCTGCTGCCCATCATCAGTGACACTTCAATCCCTTAGTCGACTCTTACGACACCCAAAGGAGGAGTTGGCGTGGTGACAAATGTATTCTTACTGCCGTCACCACACGGCCAACTCTTTGATTGGTACTTATGATTATTCAATGAGTTACAATTTTAGGACACTGCTACTTTTCGAGAACACAATGAACTATAAGGAGCACATATGTTTAGGTAATCAAGGGTTAGGTCATTGATGTGTATGTAATCAAAAGGTCATTGTGATAGACCATATCCAAGTACTTAATCATTTCAACCTCTACAGGTTACTAAAACTTTTTACTAATATTGATATAAGTGAAGTCTCTACTGAACTGACTTAAATTTGACTACAAAATAAAAACCTGAATTCATTTTTCAATCAAAAGGATAGAAATACTCCAATGCCACTACAAGCCAATCTACACAAACTAAGCTTTGAGCTCCTGTTTTTTATTTAGCCAGTTAATATTACCTCAAACAGTTGTAAACTCTCTTCAATAGGCCTATTCCTGTATGGTGAAGGTGGAGGGTTGAAGCCTTTTATTTCTTCAGATTTCTGATGGCACACATAGGCCAAATCCTTCTTGATCAGCTGGACCGCCCATTCATACAGCTGGTCGAAATTGTCAGATGAATGGGTGATTTTATATGGTTTGTAGCCTAAAATTAAAAATACAAAAATCTTATATAAGTGCAAGGTAATTGTATTTAAATTATTATGAGACATAATGCCTACAAATATAATTAAACAAATAGAAGTCATTTAAATTTAATTATCGAAATGTGTAAAATTAATGACTTCTATATCAAAAGATTAAACATACATAGTTTTTCCTATTGAATATGGAGTGAATGGACCATTAGTCTGAGGTAAAAATATTCATCACTTACCAAGCCACTCCACCATATCCTTGATTCCTACAAAGAACTTTTCCTCCTCTTTCTCTGGATTAGTATCATCATACCTCAAAAAACATATACCATCATGAGCTGCGGCATATCCAAAATTAATATTAATAGCCTTAGCATGCCCAATATGGAGGATGCCATTAGGTTCTGGAGGAAACCTAGTCCTAACTTTCCCTCCAGTTATTTTGAGATGTTCTTCAAGTAATCTTTTAGTGTCCGGAGTCACAATGTAACCATCGGACTTGTAGTTTTCGCCGGGAGCATGGAAAGGGAGCTTTTTCATCAGATCATGTATAGAGATGGCTCCACCAGTGTCTCCTGTAGTTTCAGATTTCTCTGGTTTGGCAGCCTCTGAAATTGATTAAATAATTGATTACATTCTTGGTCAAACTTTGGTAGTTGTCAATTGCTTAATATATTGATTTGCACATCATTTAATTGCATTGTACATATTGCATTATATTCTCATACTACGGTAATTTCAGTAGTAAGGCTTTTGTTTTTTTTAAGTCAAAAGATTTAATGGACCTAAAGGCTTACAGTATTTTTTTTTATTTAATGAAAGTATTAAGAATTGATAATAGTCTGTCATTGAGCTTTATTTATGCTACTTCGATTACCTTTAGAATCTTTAACTGGTTTCTTTCCTCCTTCAGAACCTTTAGTTTTCTTCTCTGGTTTAGGCGCCGGTGCCAAATCAGCTTCAGTCTTAGGTCCTAGTAAATCCAAAATCTGAAACACAAAAAGGTATTAATTATAACAACACTATTCTGTAGCATACACTTTTTTATTTGTATTTTTTTTCTTGTATCTGTTTCTTGTGATTTTTGAGTATGTTAAAAATAAACCTCTTTCTATTTCTAAAATTATGAAATTATTCAAGTATGGAACTAGGAATTTCCATTAAGCATTACTTTCAAACCTTAGCTGACCACAATAGTTCCATAGAATAATTTCTCAGTCTGACTCAACAATTCCTATAACAGCATCAGAATATAAACAACTGAACAAATACAATTATTGAATTCATATTCTTCACAATCAATGGCTCTTTGTGTTATTTGATCAGTTTGACATAACATTTTTCAATTTAAACTGCAACGTAAACATATTTGATATGCTAAATTTTGAATTTTTATTACATACCTGAACATCTACTTCATTTTTAATAGCTTTCCCGTCCGCCCATGGGAGGTCGGCTCTCACTGCTTGCATCACAATGCCAGAATTAAACCGATATCTTTTCTCGAGTAGTTCTTCTTTATACTTGGCCATATGCTTCTCTACAGCCTGCTCTACCTGCTCTGGGGTAACCACCACCCCAACTCCGCAGGCTTTTTCAAATGCACCGTTATCAATACTAGCATCATTGACGTGACTAAGAAGATATTCCAGAGCAGCATCCACACGCAACGTGGAATCGAGCTTTCCACTCTCAATATATTTACAAACGAAAGGTAGCTTATTTGCAATTTGAGGCTTAATTTTAGTACCCAAGTGGTAGATCAACATCCCTGCTCCGGCTGGTAAACTTGCGACGTTGACCTGAAAAAGACTGTAATAAGTAAAGCATTTCCTTTACGTCTATTTCCATAGTTATTACATTCGTAAAACTTACCTCATTAAGACCGGCGAGTAAAAACTTTGTAACGTTCGCATTTTTCAATGTTTCCTTGGCCTTTTGTTCACTTAGACCTAAATACTTAAACTTTTCTATAGTTTCCTCCGGCGACATATTAAAGATATACGTTGGTATGTAGGGTAACGAAATGAAAAAAGCACTCACTACAGTCACTACACGGCAATACGTGTGGTGTGGTGTGGTGGTGTCGAAAGCACAGGCAGAAGCAACTGACAGTGACAAGTTGACAACTGACATTGACGTATGTCGTACATGGAAGAAAGAATGACAGCATACATTCAGAAACCAGTATTTTTACCGTGCCGTGATACTAAAAATCTCTAAAATCCCAATCTCAGAAAGGCTTCACAAAAAATTCTGATAATATCTAATGTAAAATATTCAAGCCACTTTATTACATTAGGACTATGATATTTTTTTTATATTTGGCAGCTCCACACAAACAAAATTATTTCCTTTTCCTGCCATAAAATTACAAATCGTACGATAGATGGCGTTCCTAAATTGCTATTAAAAACGATTCGTAAGGTTGCTCAAAAAGTTCAAAAACTCCTCCAATCTTCGTTCGATTGTGTTTCTACTTTGTACGGGTTGCCTGATAGCAAGAACACCTTATAGAAAAACAAAACCAAATAAAACTACGATACTCATATTTTTGAGTAACATAATCGGAGTCTCAAAAGGTTGCACTGTGTTGACACTGGACGATTCACCGAAACTTCTGTTCTTTTTACTATCGACACAGTCTTGTCTGTTTGTTTACCGCTGCACTGGAGGATGTCTTTAAGACTCTGGACTGGAGAAGGCTGGGTATCAACATAAACGGCGAGTACCTCACTCACCTTCGATTCGCTGACGATATAGTAGTCTTGGCTGAGACCTTGGAGGACTTAAGTACTATGCTCGTTGACCTCAGTAAAGCCTCCGAGCGAGTTGGTCTTAGGATGAACATGGATAAGACGAAAATCATGTCGAATTCCCATGTAGCACCAACTCCCGTAATAATCGGAGACTTTACACTCGAAGTTGTAGACGAATATTTATACCTAGGGCAAACTATTCAGTTAGGTAGGTCCAACTTCGAGAAAGAGGTCAATCGTCGAATCCGACTCGGTTGGGCAGCGTTCGGGAAGCTACGACACATATTTTCGTCCAATATTCCGCAGTGTTTGAAGACGAAAGTCTTTAATCAGTGTGTGTTGCCAGTGATGACATACGGTACTGAAACGTGGCCGCTTACAATGGGTCTCATAAGAAGGCTCAAAGTCGCCCAAAGGGCAATGGAGAGGGCTATGCTAGGAGTCTCTCTGCGTGATCGGATTAAAAATGAGACCATCCGCAGCAGAACCAAAGTAACCGAAATAGCTCTCCGAATCGTTAAACTGAAGTGGCAGTGGGCGGGGCACATTGCGCGTAGAACCGATGGCCATTGGGGCGGGAAGGTTCTTGAGTGGCGGCCACGTACCGGAAGGCGTAGCGTGGGTAGGCCCCCCACAAGGTGGACCGATGACCTGGTGAAGGTCGCAGGAGTCCGCTGGATGCGGGTGGCCCAGGACCGGTCATTGTGGCAATCTTTGGGGGAGGCCTATGTTCAGCAGTGGACGTCTTTCGGCTGATATGATGATGATGACAGTCTTCCGTTTTACAGGTCGGTAAGTGCCACCTCTGAAGCTGGAGTTCATACGTATCTAGGCTACGATAGCTGCATACAATCAGGGTGGCTTTTATTTGCCACCGCCTGTAAAATAAAAGTGAAACTGGTAATGATGGAGAGAATTGAACAATGTCGTACTTGTTTGTACAATACAAAAAGTGACGAGTTAGCTATAATTATAAGTAGGGTTAGGATTTTGGTGGCATTTATGGAACAGAGAGCAGTGGAGTCAATTTTACAAAAAAAATTTACTTGAATAAATGATTAACTTACAAAATAATAACGAAATAGTGTTTAGTTCAAGCTGGATTTATAAATGAATTTAAATAAATAACATGAATTATATTTTTGAGAATCTAGATAAATATTAATTTTCAATAAAAAATTTGATATAATTATATGAGAAAACATTTTTATTTGATTTTCAAGGTTCTAGTTTTCTCGAAGCCCATAACTATTATTATGTGTTCCGTTCGACGTCGGAGATCTTTAGATCTGGATCTTTAGATCTGGAGGAGTTACGTCTCCCAATGACCGATAGATGCCGCTAGCGTCTATGAAGCCGCTCCACACCCGTAGCGCGCCGCTGTGACGTAGTTTCCGCCCAGACAGCTTCCTGTAACCAACCAGCTCGCACCCGGCGACTCGCCGCCATTCCATTGTTTCGTCGACCGTCTTGGCCGAAGGTCCGCATATTTTTATTTAAATTCGACACGTGGTCTTTAACTTCTCGATCGACTTAATTCCCAGTAATTATATTCCGGAACTTCTGCTCGAACAGTAAAGTTATTTTAAGGAAGTCATTTGAAGTGTTTCGCTAATCGTCAAGAAAGTGGTCTATCGTTAAATATTTACGACGAAAATTTTAGATTCGAATTTTAATCGATAATCGAGTTCCCGAAGTATTTTCGAACCGATAACGTCCGTCGCGCAATTTTCAAGAGTGGCTTAGATCTACCCACTTTTTCTGGCGAAATACGTTCTCGACCACGATCGTGTTTTAAACGTTACCGTCATTCAGTCGTAGGCGTTTCCGAGATTTTTAAAGTAGGAAATCGTCCGATTAACGCGTGTTTTTAATCGCGTTACTTCTCATACGGTAACGTAAGCCGCTTCGCACCCGACGAGAGGAAACGTGCATCGCGATCATCGTGTCGCCGCGGGCAGCGCGGCGCCAGCCGGGGGCGGCCCGCGCGCCGCCACGTCGCCGGCGCCGCCGTGTCGCCGCCGCGGCCGGGCGCGCCGGGGCCACCCCGCGCTCCGCCGCCGCCGCCGCGAGCAGCAGCTGGACCTGGGTACTCTTTACGATTTCTGCTCTCGAATCATTTGGTGAGTTAGCTTAATGATATTCTATCCACCCAAGGAGTCTTAGTCTGCGAATGGCGACGAATGTTGTGATCGACAGAGACTGACGTGGACGCCACTGGTCATGACCTTCATTGCCCGCCATGTGGGCGCCACCGATCCTGACCTCACTGGCTGCCACATGAGCACCACCGGTCCCGACTTCATTGGCCGCCATGGGGGCGCCACCGATCCTGATCTCACTGGCTGCCACGTGGGCACCACCGGTCCCGACTTCATTGGCCGCCATGGGGGCGCCACCGATCCCGACCTCACTGGCTGCCACATGGGCACCACCGGTCCCGACCTCACTGGCCGCTACATGGGCGCCACCGGTCCTGACCTCACTGGCCGCCACGTGGGCGCCACCGGTCCTGATCTCACCGGCCGCCACATGGGCGCCACCGATCCTGATCTCACTGGCCGCCACCTGGTCGCCACTGATCCTGACCTCACTGGCCGCCACGTGGGCGCCACCGGTCCTGTCCTCACTGGCCGCCACGTGGGCGCCGCCGGTCCTGATCTCACTGGCCGCCACCTGGGCGCCACTGATCCTGATCTCACTGGCCGCCACCTGGGCGCCACTGATCCTGACGTCACTGGCCGCCACGTGGGCGCCGCCGGTCCTGATCTCACTGGCCGCCACATGAGCGCCACCGATCCTGATCTCACTGGCCGCCACCTGGGCGCCACTGATCCTGACCTCACTGGCCGCCACGTGGGCGCCACCAACTAGCCGGATGACGCCACCGACCGCGATATTCGTCTTACGGCGGAAGCTCTGCCCAACGCGAAAGCGCCAACGACTCTTGTCAGTTTGGCCCCCCCATATCACGTAAGTAACCAAGCTGATGCCGGCAACCACCCTGGCGCCGCCTGCCGAGCGGAAGCATTGCAAACCACAGTCTGGTGCTCCTGCTTCAGGTGTTCCTGATAGACATACACGTGCCTAATGCAGCTGGGGGGATTACAGACCTCTCGGTCTCGATCAAGGATCCGTTGTAGTGGCTGACCGAGTCACAAGGAACTGCGTCCTATCGTTCTATAGGAAATCTGTACGTTGTATCTATATTCAAATACTATCTGCAGTTTCCCACGATCCAATACAGCAGAAGCAGGAACACTTAGTGCACACTGCACCAAACCGAAACCTGTTCGACAATGAATGGAATCTGTAACGTAATATCTCATGTTATTCTACAAATGTATCCTGTTTGGGCAGCCCCGGATTCCTCAGACACTCAAATCCGCGGGCCTGCTTTCTGAAAACTGGTGGTATTGACAAGGTTTGGAAACAGATCTCTTATAATCTCTCTACTCGCACTCGTTCTCCAACAATACGGGTTCCTCCTCATAAAACGAACCATTTCTCCGAAGGCAATAAACAAATTTGGGACAAAAAACCCCCGGTCGTAAGCGAGCTCGAGATACAGCTGCTCGAGGAAAGAGGCCATGAAGAGATAGCTCGAAACACCGGTATACTCGTCACAGAATATAAATTCTTCGTTTTTTATCTAAGCGTATTGTCATTTCCCGGTGCTATCCCTACACAGATTATTCTTTCCCAGAGCCGATTAAAGGTCTCCCATATTAATAGCTGAACTTACTTACTCCTCTAGCGCAACGACCCAAAGAAAGTCCTGGTCCCCAACACGACTCCGGACTCCGGTCCTGGGCAGTTTTAGTATACTTAATATTATTTGTAAGTAAACAATTGGATGCGTCCGTGACTGCGTCCACATGATACAGTTCTGACCAACGTTTGATCACCTATCAAGACTATTTCCTGATAGCAATCCAGTCGAAATAGTAGTACAGATTACCAGATGGACCCCCATCAACCTAGGTTGGCAAATATACTACCTGAAATACTTTA
The DNA here is from genome assembly GCA_025490895.1 of Thaumatotibia leucotreta. NCBI lineage: Eukaryota > Metazoa > Arthropoda > Insecta > Lepidoptera > Tortricidae > Thaumatotibia > Thaumatotibia leucotreta. Next base: position 56,355 of record JALPQI010001012.1, read on the forward strand.
CAATCCTTACTCAAACCATAGCCACAACAATTGCGTTGTGATAGGCTAGCACAATCCTACACGTTCGTCACGTAGACAACGTAGTAGAGATTAAATGTAGATTAAACACCTCTCCATGACGATAAAGGATTGCCTCTTACAACACGTACAAATTATGTATATAAGAGTACGGCTCATTAGAATAAGGGGATCTTACTGAGTAATACAATGGTTTAAACTTATCATAGTGTTTTCATATGTCACTCCCCCTCCTTGACACTGTGCCTATTTCATGGCGACTGTGACAGGACAGGACAGGGTTGGGGAGTGACAGGATAAGTGTTGCGGAGTGACAAGTTAAGAACAATTTTTTTCGAACAATTAAAACAACGCAAATACGTGAAATCTACACCAAAAACGTGAACGCCCGCCCGGACGCCACCCATCTTCTGCAGAAGCCTTAATATGGCGTCGAGGAACAGGGGTTGGATCGACGAACGCTGCTTCTAATTGTGTCAGCTCGAAATGGACCGTCTGGCTTCCCTCCGGCACCAGCGTCGTGTTGGCCGCCGTCAACTATGGTGTCTGGATATAGCAAGCATCATACCGTCATCGAGTACCCTACTCACTCAGTCCCGCCGCAGTTCAGCAAGGACGAGATCGCTCCAACAGCGTGGAAATGTCTAGGTATTTTTTTTTTTTGGTCGTATCTTTATGCAGATTATTGTGAAAATTGTGGGAGAGATTAATTTTTATTTATTTTTCGAGTCTGTGGTTAAATGTTTTTTCTTTAGGTATTTTGTGTACGTTAAAAATATCTATACCGATAAATTCACCATTCAAAACATAAAATTATAGGTATAATAGTAGATATATTTTCGCACATGCAATGCATGTTCAGCAAGGTTAGAGAACGAAGGCTCTTGACTAAGCGAAAATATGTTTTGTTTACCTATACTGTCTTTGCTTTAATTATCTAATTATCAACCGACTTTAAAAAAGGAGGTTCTCAATTTAACTGTATGTTTTTCATTATGAATTAGCTTTATGAACAATTGATATATATATATATTTTAACAACAAGCATTCGTGAAAGTTTAAATCAACGATTGATGTATGTATAGTAGATTTGTTATTTTATTTTGTTTATGTAAGAAAAAACAGACACAGGTATTAATAAAATTATTATAAAAGTAATTCGTAATTGTGGGTTGCTTACTTTCGTGAATATTTTATAAATTTAATTATCATAACATACTGTATTAGGAAAAACATTTTTTTCCGCATGTTTATTATCTGGTTTAAATATTATTTTTATTACGAAACAATGATATTGTTTCAATGTCAATGATTTCATTGTCATCATTGTATTACGTGTTACGTGATTTAATAATATGTAGTAGTAAGCAGTTTTTTATTCCGCGTCCGATAACTATTAATTGCGTGATTATTTTATATTGATGTAAGTACTAAGATCACACAAATAAAGAATGTGATAGGCGATAGGGCGTATTATGTTGTGTGAGGTGAATTAATGAAGAAAGTTGGATTGTATAGTAATGTGGTATTTTTGAATTACAGAAAATGGAGTATTGTATTTGATTTGATGGGTTAATCACGTTTAATGAATAATTTTATGTTGCAGTTAGTAAGCCTCACTTGGCTCAAGTTTATTTTTGTTTCCTCGGATTTGACATTGATGTACCTTAGTAGGTATAGGTAGTGGATAAGGCAACAGGAGAAATGTACGTGGTATACGACTTTTATAGGAATTTGTCAAGTTAAGACTTGATGCATTGTAAGGAGTTGGAAATAATAGTTTCGAATTAGATAATGTTGGCGAGAACTGAAACAAATAAGTTTTTCATAGAACAATTAGCCTGATCAACTAAGAATTCTTGGAAATTCTTAAATGTTGAGGTTTTCATTGGAATGTTTTGCTTTATACACGGTGGAATTTAATCGGTGAACAGGAACCCATTTTTCTAATTCAGTAATCGATGGCGGTCACGTTTATGTAGTACTTAAGTGGAACCAAGTTTTTTTTTTAGCATAACATTTTTTTATGTTGAAATTAAAATTTATTGTCACCCTACTAATGGTTTAGTCTGAAAAGTTTAATACCTCTTTTCAAACTATCAGCCATAGAAACTTAAAACATAAATGAGCAATAACCACTCACATGCTTTAATTTTTGCGATAGACTCTATTCCTATGTAAAATAAGAGCGATGCATAGCTGATAGTTTGAAAAGAGGTATTAAACTTTTCAGACTAAACCCTTAGTAGGTTGAAAATAAATTTTAATTAAAGTTTAATTTCAACACAAAAATTTGTTATGCTAAAAAAAAAAACTTGGTTCCACTTAAGTACTACATAAACGTGACCGCCATCGATTACTGAATTAGAAAAATGGGTTCCTGTTCACCGATTAAATTCCACCGTGTATATATAGGTATAGATTTGGATTGTTTTCTTATTTGTTTGTTTATTGATTATGATGTAGTTATCTGTGATGGCCTGAAAGGCATCTAGAATTATTATAGCAAGGGTACCCAAGATACAAGGCAGGTTTTTTCATCCTTGAGGTTTCGACTATAGATGTAAATAAATATTTATATCAGTTGCGGAGGCTCTTGGACATGGTTGTGTTAAATAGAAATGCCTGAGATAAGTAGTGAGTGCGCGTGGAGTTTTGTTTTTCCTTGTATCTTGAGCGATATTTTTTTTTGTATTATGGTCAGCTGACCGAGTTGTTGAACGCGTGTGTATCCCTTAGCTGAAAGGAAGCGTAGAAAACGCCCGCTTAAAGTGTTGTTTATTTGACTCGCTTTACTTTTGCAGAACGCATATCAGAATTTTCAAGGATGAAGGCGCGCAGCATTACGAAATCTGATTATGCTCTGCAGAAGTTAAAAGCTGTGTATTATGACTGTATTGAAACTGATTTAGGATTGAGGATGTTGGTTAGCGGATTATTGAAAAAAAACCTACATAGTGTCTAAGACACGAGTACTTGGATATGACAATTTATTTACTAAACGTGAACTGATTAACGTGACTATTATGCATAAGGAGTTTACTTATACTGATTTATACTAATTTTTTTAAATTAATTTTAAATCTAAAGTGTATTTTTTTGTCTGTGTATAGCTTGTAATTTTTGTAGTTGTGTAATTTTGGTTATGTATGGTATGTTTTTGGTATGTGTTTCTTTTTCAGGGGAGGGAATCCCTTACCTTTTCAGGGGAGGTGTGATAGGCTAGCACAATCCTACACGTTCGTCACGTAGACAACGTAGTAGAGATTAAATGTAGATTAAACACCTCTCCATGACGATAAAGGATTGCCTCTTACAACACGTACAAATTATGTATATAAGAGTACGGCTCATTAGAATAAGGGGATCTTACTGAGTAATACAATGGTTTAAACTTATCATAGTGTTTTCATATGTCACTCCCCCTCCTTGACACTGTGCCTATTTCAGCGTCCTGCAGGGAAAATAAGGTAAATGATTGGTTGCGAGACAGCCTGTCTCGCGTCCAACGCCGTGCGCTCCTAGACAGACTCAACCTTACGAACTTAGGCGTCCATGGAGGCTGGTTGCACTATCGCAGGCCCTAACACTGCTTCGGGCGATTGCAGAGCTCCACCACCATGCCAGCTCCCATCTCATCTGCCAACCGGACTCTGAGGGAATCTCCCATGGTGGATTAAGAACGTAATAAAATATGTTAATATTGAGGTAAGAAGGAAACACTACACTAAGTATATTGATCAACGCACCGCATTCTCAGTCGGTCCTCAACAGGAAGCCGGTGCATGGTCTCCAACAGCGAATTTGCACTGCGACCCCCAAAAACCTACACTTTAAAACTTAAGGAGATCGATAGTTAGTATGATTATTTGTTACAACGACCAACGCAGAAAGTATTGGCATCAGGGAATTGCCTACGCACTACAGGTTCAGAACTTACGGAACCAGTTCGGTTCATATACCTCCAGGTCAGTACTTTCAGGAAGTCGACGGACGACCTAGGGGACTCTGCGCCCCCGAGCGGCACCAGCACCTGGAAGCCACGGAGCAGATCTTCACCCGCGAGGGTACCCCTTCCATCGACCTGTTCGCTCGTTTCGAGCGCCCACGCGCCGCGGTATGTTTCAGTCTAATAGCCCTAACTGAACGCACGATGCGTTTAGCTAAGCGAAATGCTGCGACACCGACGCCAACTGACCAAATCAAAAGAAAAGTCTACTGGTGTTCCATTGGCGTTCCTCCAAAGTAAAAACAGGTCCATATGAAAAATAGTCATCGTGGTACGCCAAAAATAATATCGTCTGCCATCTCATCAAATCAAGTAACGAAATATCTCGCATTTAGCGTAGCAAACGATACGCTTTGATTTATATTCTTTTTAAAATATTTATCTGGCGAAACCTTCACCTTCCAAGTACCTGTTTGATTAAAGAATACTAGTTGTAATCTGAATAGCTGTCCGACATATCGGAGAGGAAAGCACATATGGAATGTTAATTTAATACTGGGTCTAGAGTGCAAGACCTTGCACTGAACTGTACTATACATAGACAATTATTCTAATAATTCTCACTTGTATATTTTCTGTCGGTAATTCCGTTCTAAATTCGATAACATCAAAATATGAACCCAGTATTCTGGACGTGTCAATTCGTATAAATAACGAAAATGTTATGTGTAAAATCTACGGATAAGTAAGTCCTGTATATAATCTGCGGATATCTAGTCTGTAGATACACGCAAATCGCATGTCGACCCAACCGAAAAGACTTGTTTTGAGCCGATTCTTAACGCCTGAATGCATAGCGATGCATCATGTATTCTTAATTTTATTGACTACACGTCATAATTCAAGTTTAATTGAATATTTGTCAAGCATGTCATGCATTTAAGGAATAATGTTTATCTATCTATCTGTACTATGTATATGTACACCTATTGGTTTACGGCAGTAGAGCCCTAACATTTGTGCACCCGCTGACTCGCCACCAGGAGATAATAGACAGGTCTCCAGATCTAAAGATCTCCGACGTCGAACGGAACACATAATATGAAATTTTAACTTCCAATAAAATTGTTATTATGTTTCCTCAGACGTCGGAGATCTGGATAATGCCTTCCTGGTGGCATCTTTTATCAAACTTTATGTTCTCCTCAACAATGGAATGGCGGCGAGTCGCCGGGTGCGAGCTGGTTGGTTACAGGAAGCTGTCTGGGCGGAAACTACGTCACAGCGGCGCGCTACGGGTGTGGAGCGGCTTCATAGACGCTAGCGGCATCTATCGGTCATTGGGAGACGTAACTCCTCCAGATCTAAAGATCCAGATCTAAAGATCTCCGACGTCTGAGGAAACATAATAACAATTTTATTGGAAGGTAAAATTTCATATATAATAATCATAAGCTATATTATAAATAAAAATGATTGAACTTCATTTCATAGGTAGTCAAATCTTAACACAATAAAATTATTTAATCGCCGATTTTACACCCTGTTAAAAAGAATATATTTATGTATTTTTTTGATTAATTAATTATTCAATCAGTCATAAACAATTTGAGACGAGACGACTCCACTGTTCTCTGTTCACCTAATGCCACCAAAATTCCTAACCCTAATTATAAGAAGTGTAGTGATAGGCATAGGCAACCGATAACGACATTAATGTTGTTTTTTTTTTGTTTAAAATTATTAATTTTTTTATTGATCAAAGTCATTATAAAACATCACAATAAAAACTGTCACTACTCTTAGCAACCTCGTATATCAGTATTGAATCAGAAGCTTGCAGAGCTTTATTTCAAGTTTGTAGGTATTTGTTACTAATTAAGTAAGTTTTTGTTGTCAATTGGCAACATATCATTATAGAATATTATATCATAGTATTAATACATTAATTAAAGAATTAATACATTACCTACTTACCTAATTGTATATTAATTTCCTCGTCAATACTGTAAAAGCAATCTCTTAATAAGTATTGTTTTAGTTTTTGCTTAAATTCAGTATATTTTGATATCATTTTTAACTCTTAAGGCAGTCAACAATTTTACGGATTGATTTCTCACAGAGTGCTTTTCTATTTTTGAAATTGGAGGGAAGTTAACTTTTAAGTTTTTTGTGCGTGTGAGCATACGAAGCTCACATTCGTTTTGCGTTTCAAACCTTTGCTTGTGTTTTATTAAATCTGTGAGTAATCTGTGTGTTACCGCACACTAGGTATATTTATTATGCATTTAAACGCTGGTCGAAACTACTACAAACTTACAAAGTGCAAATTAAGTAATAGTGAATAGTTGGATTGTAAAATTGTTGTTGCTGAAATAAATAAATAAAAGTTTGTATTACGTATTTTCCAAGTTATACCTAGGCAATAGAACTCGAGAAAAGAATTTAACCTGGCACAATTTGCTAGAAAATTTGATTTGGTTCTGAACAAAAATCAGCTGCATAATAAAAGTTCATTAAACATGAGGAGTCCGCGAAAATTTATAAATTTTACAAGTAGGTACTGGGTGCGCCAAAGTACTTATAAAATTGCAACTTAGATTATTGGAACTCCGAAAATGTTCCTTATACAATTTAACATCATAATGATCGGTATTTAGAACTAATCTTTGTTCATAATTATCATCACTTAGAATTATTTAAATTCATAATGTTGTTTTTCATATATATTTTTACTACTAACATTTATGTTTATAAAATTTTTCACTATACTTATTTTATGATATATACTCTAATATTATATGTATTTTTATCTATACGGGTTTTAATCTATGCATGAATTATTTTTGTTTAATTAAATATAAATCGTCCTATTACTGTAAACAACTACCTGCACAAATCAGGTTGTGGCAGAGTACTGTACTAAACATTTTAGCTTTTTGCTCATATTTTTTGATGCGTATTCTTTGATTTTATTTATAGCAGCATGGACCTGTAATAATAAATTCAAAATAAGGAACTAACAATAACAATAATGGGAATGAGTTACGTAAGCTACGTCTAATGTTTCCATCACCACACTAACTGGTTAGGTTAACGATAATGTGCGTTTTTATTTTTAGCACTTTTCAGTTTTCGCTATTGGATTAGGTTAGGTTAGGTTAGTTTATTGACAAGGTGCGAAGCGCCCAACAACGCGGAATAGGAGCTCTGCGAAGCAGAGCTCCGTCGACTTGAGTGTCATCCCCAATGGTTCAATACATAATAATGTATGGCTAAGAAGGACGGATATCACTTCGTTTGCAGTCATAATTTCAACAGTCTATGAATACGTTTATAAGGGAACAACAAATCATGCGAATCATGACATTTAAACGGCCTCAGAATAAACTACTACCTTCAACATCCTATATTATTACATAATACCCTGCATCGAAATCCATAAAAACCGAGGGGCCGCACATAGTGTGCCACTAAGAGGGATAGACATAGTCACTTTCACTTACTACTAAGAAGAAAGTGCCACACAGGCACTTAGTGACGTATTCAACGCATTTGTCTGGCACTTACATTTAGCATCTAATGCACACACACACACAAAAAATAGTGGCACAGTGATAAGGACGGACGATTATCGTTCCTTTTCACTTCCACTAGTAAAAAGTTTCATAAGACCATCCCTTTCGTTCTTGCTATTATTATAACGTTGTCAAATCCATATTAATCCTACATTCATGATAAAAACCGTGTGCGTTCCTATTTACGTTTACCGCAAATACCTATGTATCATATAAATTATTGGCAAAACGTTTATAAATAAACAATTTATTACAAATAATTTTATAGGTACAAATTAACCTATTTGACGACTTTAGGAGGATAAAAATTCGAAATAAAAATCGTTATGAACAGTGTAGGTAGAAGTAGAATTTTTAGTAAGAAAAAAAGTATGAGATAAAATTTTCGGAGTAATGATCATTATGAGTAAAAAACTGTAGGTATTAGTAAAAATATTCGAAGAAAAAATTGTATAAGTGGCAATATGGACCCGTAAGTACTAGTTACTTTGCCGTTCGCCCGATTTGGCACCTTGTGTGATTATGATTGTATGGTAAATATGAAATCGAGTTATTCCTGATCCACTTAACCGTGAATTGTGAGGCGGTGAAACGAGAACAGTAAAGTCGGTGTCGATTATGCAAATAATGTTAACTTGACTTATATATCCCGAAGCTAACGGCTGACTGGTTTGCTGACAAAATTGTTTAGTCAGATACTTACAGAGATGTTAGAGATGTATTTCTTAGGTATCTTTTATAATTCAAAATAGTAGGTATTCCATGAACGAATTTTGGGGTCGGAACACTGAATCTAAGTAGGTAGGTACTATTTTATTGTATAAGCTACGGAAATAGCACTAAAATTATATACAATGGTGCAATAAATGATATTATGATTATGACTTACCTACTACTTAATAAATTACTATCTCAGTATCTTTCCTAGGGGTAATTAAAAGTTAATCCATTAGCGATAGAGGTGGATATATCGATCACTAGGTAATATCATTCGACCTACATAAGTAGTAGCAGTATGACCATTTTAAAAAACGAAGCCAAAATGTAGGTCCTCCAGGTTCAGATTCAGCCTATGTTTATATGGAACAAGGTATTTTTTTTTCGGGATTCGTATGTTGCCCTTATAGTGAAAGTTAATCAATATGACATCATCATCAACCTATGATACCTAGTCCACTGCTGGACGTAGGTCTCTCCTATTAACTATGCGAATAAACGCATTAGTAGGAAAATACCCAAAATCGCCACGCTGGGCAAGCGGATTGGCGATCGCAGTAATGTGTCCACTATGATGACGCTGCTGCCCATCATCAATCTTTTATCAAATAATGGTCAGTGACGCTTCAATCCCTTAGTCGACTCTTACGACACCCGCAGGAGGAGTTGGGGTGGCGACAAATGTATTCTTCTTGCCGTCGCCACACGGCTGCAATATGACATATGACCGCAGAATTTACTCCTCGAATTTTGGCCAGTGAGTAAAAAATTACCTGGTATATAAATCGTTATTGGTCAGTGCTGAGTTACTTTTCCGCCAAGAAAGGCGCACCTATCTTTAAGTAACCTAGTCGACGAAGGTTGTCTGCGGTGACATAAGGCCGCGAACCTGCTCATTCATAACCGTAAGTAATCGGAGAAACGTGAACATAATCCTGATGCGGAAATTACATTACCATGAGCTGTCGGCATGAGAAATTCGACCCTGTCCACAGAAGACCGGGTGGCCGAGAAGTTCATATGCATCAACCACCGACATTGAGAACGTGGGTTCGATTCATACCTCTAACGTAGGTGAACTTGGTATTTTTCTTTGGTACCTATATCTATATGTGTAATGCGTGTACCTACGACATCTTAATTTAGAATTTATGATATTACTGAACTTAAATGATAGCTTGTTGATATAAAAAGCGCATAAATGTTTTAAGGAGGTTACAAGAATACATATAATTTTGATTCTGATTTGTGGATGATGGATTATGATTATGAATCATTCCCATGACGTTTAGAGAAAATAGCTAACATTGTTAAGATTAGTTACATAAGTTAAGTAAAGTAATCTGGGTGATTTTAATAGTACTTAGGTACCTAGTCTTTATAATCCACACAATTGGTATTAGTTGACCGGATGTACATTTACAGTTTTAGTTTGAATTAAGTAATTGAATTCATTAACAATTTGAATTTTCGAAAATGTTTAGTTCTATACTCTACCATTTCCCAAAACGGCTAAAACTCAGATCAGTCAAAACTAGATAGGTGCCTACGTACTTACTTTTGTGGGTAGCTTTCGATTTTTTGTGGATTTTGGTATAAAAGTCAAGAGGCGAATGCATTTTGAGTTTTGACTCCATCATCTACTATGTAAATGTCATTATTAAATTCTGTCATGTTGAATTTTTATGTTTTTGCCACTTGGAATGGAAACATGACTATCGCGACATTACGACATTCTAGGTACAAGTGATTATGATATTTGGCTGTAGCTGTAGCGAAGCGGAATCAATACATACTTGTATTAGGTATGTAGACTTTAGTACATGACAGGAAGCCGATTCTCAAGTTCTAACGACATATCTCTAATTAGAGATAATGTCGATTGCCTCATGTCTATCGAAAATGTCACAAAAAAGTCTACAGTACACAAAAACCGTATTCTCGCTGTCACTAGAGATAAATGTCGCAAACTGTTTTAAATGTCTATCACAAATTACGTTCCGTTTTCTCGATTGTAGTGATTCTAAATCGAGAATTCGAAATTGAACACCGATTTTGAATTTTACTTTGTAAACCGTTAGAATATTTAGTATTTGTTAAGCAATTAAATTTATTTTCATATTTTCTTATGAATGTTTAACAATACAGCGTACAAAGATTTATATTTTTTGTGAAATGGATTATCATAAAACGTAAGTAATGTGATTAAGAAACGGAACTGTCACAACTGTCTATTTGTTTATCAACATCAACAAGTTAGCATCTCCATTTTAGCGCATTCAATTTAATTACGTTGTTTAGTCTCTAAATTGGAGAATAATAATAAAAAAAAACAGTACCCCTCTGCTGCTCAAAAAAAAACGGTTGGCGGAGCTATTGGAGGCCGACATAGAACTCCGGCAGGGGAAATTTTCTTCGGTTTTCACCAAACAAATTGCGATTCAACGATGGAACGCGATCGCCGAAGAGTTAAATTCGATCTTTGGAGCCAATAAATCTTCGACTGATTGGCGAAAGGTATTTATTTTATTATTATATATTATACATAAACATTACATGTATCTTTTCGGTATTCGGCTCGTCTACGAGGGATCTCTGCCATAAGTTGAGCTTCGTGAAGAACATCACCAACAAATATTGCCATAAACTCTTCCATCGTAAAGAACGAACGGTCTACTCGATTCGAGATTTTGACGTTTGCTCACAATGTCGAGTGACAAATAGCTGACGTTACATGTCGAGCGCTAAGCATAGACATTTCTCTACTGTGACATTTTGAGAATACGAAAATGGACATCCGCCATTTTTTTTCGACATATCTCGAATTCGACATCATCTCTAATGCGCGAGAATCGGCTCCCAGGTGTTTATTGGCTTATCTTATTTATTTTATATCAAAGGTAATAATTTATCAATTAAGTAAGTAGGTGTCATCATTATTTCGATTTTACACATCATCACTATCGTCAGCCCATCAAAGTCCATTGCTGAACATAGGCATTATACACGGTGTTTCTGGTAATACTCAAAACCTCAGACGTACACCCCAACTGATTTTTATTTTTTTAAACTTATCTATAGTATTCATTTTTTAATATGTTGTTTTTTTTTATTGGATGTTTGATTTTCTGTACAGTTCTACTAGACTTTTAACTCTACACTCAATAAAATAATTGCTAGCTCCCATCATAACCCTTGAAACTATTTATTTGTGTACATTATTGCAACGATATAAGGTTTACCAACAAACAGCTATGTCGCTGTAAACCACTTTAAAGCTTTCAAATTGGATAGCTAAGCAAATTTATCCCAACATTCAAAATTACAAGGTTGTAATTAGGTACGAGTTCGATTTCTTATGACACTCAAGCGTTTTCAAGGGTTGTACGTTGTTTCATAGACAACATTTTCGCAGAATATTGGTTCATAGAAAATGTTTCTCGTATTGTCATTTCATAGAATGATCATTTTTCAGAGCTCTTACATTGTATAATCTGGTTTTGTATATTTTTTATTGTTCAGATATGTAGTTCTTAGAATTTCATTTCATAGCGTATTCAATCAAATATTATTAATTCGTATAGTATTTAGTGTCTATAACAGTTGTTTCAAAAACTGACTATTCATAGAATGTTGTTTGTCATTGTATCAAACTTAATATTTTTTATTCAGTCATAATTAAACTACAGAATTATAATTACATACCATTATACAAATGCAAAAGAAATACATTTGTCCAAAGAATTTTAGAAAGCGATTTAGACCTGGGAACCGGTCGACTAAGCCCCGCTGCGCGGGGCTTCTATTTCTGCTCTAAGGGATAAAAGGTACCTAACGAACCTATCCAGGTTAGAGAAGGGGAGGTACAAATATATTGTTTTTAATGCGGGGGGCTTCCCCCGTCCCCCCTTTTTTGTTTTCCCAAGGATGACGATTCGTAAACAATTAATTAAAAGTAAGTATTTTATGTATCCGGGAAACTACACTCGAAACCTAACCAATCCAAGTCGGTTTTATCCTGATTTATTACTTGGATTTGTTAGGTTTCGAGGCTAGAACGGATTGAAAAGCTAACTAACCTAACCTAACCTACTTTGCCTACAACCAGGTACTTTTTCTGGTAGCAGTTTGGTTTTTTTAGAGGGAGGGCGAATCAGTGTCTACTGAACAAAAATACATGTAATATGACTCATTAGGTAAGAATCACTATGCAATAAAGTAAATAGTGGAACTGAATATTATATAAACTAGTAACTATAAAACAGCAATCTATGAAATCAGTGCCTACAAAACAAAAATACATGAAATGTAAATTCTAGTGTTTGGTTACTTGAAATATGTTTTAAGCAATTGATAGTCTATGAAACAATAATATTGGAACAGAAAGTATATGATCCAAATAATATATGAACAAATTTCTGTGAAACGAAATTCTATGAAATTTCTGTCTATGAAACAGTGTGCCACCGTTTTCAAGTTAGGCCAATTGCACCAATGATTAAGGTCTAAAGCATAGATGTATACAACTATCCGTATCTTGCTTACCAATTAAAGTCGGTGTCAAAGAGAGATGTACGTACGTTTTCTATTTCTGAATTACCTGTGATGTCATGCATAACATTTGGGAATAGTTCTGTCACTTTGTACCACCAGCAGCAGTCTCTTTTTAGCAAAGTAAATAAAGAGATTGCCGCTTGTAAATTGTAGCTGTATAAAACCGGACCCTGATTAAGACACTATCTGTTGTGACTGCTTGCTTATGCTGATATTTCACTTGGCGTATGTATTTGCGTTTTGCCTCTTGCTCCCATTAGAATACAGGTGGAAGCGAGAGTCATAACGCAAATACGCCAACTGGAGTGCCTCCTACGCAAAGTGCGAAATATTCCCTATTAATGGTGTTGTATGGTGGTATGTGGTGTTGCCACAGATATGTTGGCAACAGGAATATGTCAACATTATATCTGTAAAAAATCAACTGGTTAGCTATCACAGTTCAATCAGTTCATAAAATAACAACCTGGTTACAGACATGCGGACACAAAGACGGGCGGACAGAAAGTGAAGTCTAAAGGCCCTTCTCCACAGTTGCCGAATATGGGAGATCGTACGGACTTGCATAGCTGCGTCCGTATGATCTCCTGATGTTCGGCCAATGTTGTGAAGGGCTGAAGCGCCGTGTTTCTTTTTTTTCACGAAAGTGTCTATCTTTTGTTCGTGTTTATAGCCGTTAGTTCAAAGCTTAGTAGCTTGCGGTGAGAGTCACAGTCTCTAAGAGCTCGTTCCCACTATGTCGGATGTGGCTCGATTTTTAATCGGCCGTTCTGGTGGCAGAACATTTTATATGCTGTTCACACTCGTCCGACAACGATTTTGTGTCGGAGCCGATATATAATGTCATTTCACAGAATTGAACGTTCGTGAATCTAAACGCCATGATAATTAGAAATATCAACGAACTGAACAAACAAATGAAATTGACAAATAACGTCAAACTCGTAGCGGAATAAATAATCATCCAGGTAACCAGCCATTATTATACTCCATTTCAAATACCATGGCCCGATGTCACTGCAAAGACATTTTATGTGGCATCGGGCCATGGTATTTGAAATGGAGTATACCAAAATACCCCCAAATACTGAAAAAGGTATATAACCTTCAGCAATGCGATATGCACAATGTTGTATTACGAATTTGTAGACGGGACACGTAAAAAATAACTAAAAATACTAATAAACATAAAAATATTACCCCCATCAAGATATACAGGGTGGTTCAAACCTTGACGTCAAGAAATTTTTTTTAGATTCCTCACGTCATCAGCTATCAGAATATACCCCATGTATGTTAGCCGATTTTTTGTAGTTTTCGAGTTATGAATTTTTTTTCTTGAGAAATTCTGGAATGAAGAAATTTATTAATAAAAAAAAACTGTTAGGTTTTTAACTAGTTTCTTTTTGTAAAAGTATTACTACAAATAAAGCATTTACTGACAAAAAAATTAGCGTCCTCACTTTGATACAAGTCAGATAAAAAAATACCAAATTCAAAATTTTACGCTAAAAACGCATCAAAATACCATTAATGTACGTAAATAAAAAAAATAGAACATATCCCAAGGATTTTTGGTAATGTAAAGACTGCCCTAGACCTTAAACCTTCGTAAAAGCAAAAAAAAAGTGATACTTAATAATGAGGATTTTTCGGAGTAGTCGGTCAAATAAACTTAAAAAAAAACTTCTAAATTTTTTATTTAAAAATAAAGTGAAATTTCGTCTCTTTTGTTGTTCTTATCAATAAACAAAGACAGAAAACACCACGAAAACTCAATTTGTGTAGTTATTCAAGTCATTTTTTACCACTTTAAAATTTTAAGCTTTTGTAAGTTTATTTGACCGACTACTCCGAAAAATCCTCATTATTAAGTATCACTTTTTTTTGCTTTTACGAAGGTTTAAGGTCTAGGGCAGTCTTTACGTTACCAAAAATCCTTGGGATATGTTTTATTTTTTTTATTTACGTACATTAATGCTATTTTGATGCATTTTAACGTAAAATTTTGAATTTGGTATTTTTTATCCTACATGTATCAAAGTGAGGACGCTAATTTTTTTGTCAGTAAATGCTTTATTTGTAGTAATACTTTTACAAAAATAAAATATTAAAAAACCCAATAGTTTTTTTTTATCAATAAATTTCTTCATTCCAGAATTTTTCAAAAAAAAAAAATTCAAAAATTCGTAACTCGAAAACTACAAAAAATCGGCTAACATACATGGGGTATATTCTGATAGCCCATGACGTAGGGAACCTAAAAAAAAATTTTTTGACGTCAAGGTTTGGACCACCCTGTATTATAGCTCAATCGATTCCACTCCCGATTCTGAACAAACGGTTTTCTCGTTTTTGGTGTTAAGTGAAACACCGTGTATATAGGCATCAATGGAGGAATTATTAGGAGATAATGCCCATGAGCGCCACGTTGGCAATCGCAGTAGGTACGGTGCTCACTATGATGACGCAGCTGTACATCGTCTATTTTTAATAAGTAAATTAATCAATTTTTCAATGAATGGTCAGTGACATTTCAATCCCTTAGTCGACACTTAGGACATTTGGGATTGTGAAAAATGTACTTATGTACCACCAAACGGATAGTGTAGTAATAGGTACCTACATTTAATCCCTATTGATAAGTTAGTATAGGTATGTAGATTGTGTGATTTTTTAAGCACTCTTCTTTATAATATTTTACCTGACTTATTGCATTTTCAATTAAAATTGAAGAAGAGAATAATCTGTACAATTTATATACAAAATGAAAATTTTACTAACCTAACCTTTATACCACGTCGGTGGCAAACAAGCATACGGCCCGCCTGATGGAAAGCAGTCACCGTAGCCTATGGGCGCCTGCAACCTCAGGGTGTCACATGCGCGTTGCCGACCCAATAAAAATAACGTTGGCACAACAAAGTGGCTCCACTCCACCTGATCGTAAGTGAAAAGTAGAGCCCAAATCGCGGCGGCAACGAACAGGAGACAATCAGTAACCTGTTAGTTGCCACCGCCTTGCTGGCCCGCTAGATGCTGGTAAATACACCGGCTGACCCCGAAATACGGCAAACACGAAGGTAAGTCATTTCACGGGCGTTTACACCGAATGTACGGTGGTAGCCAACCACAAGGGCCTATCTAAGATTGGCCCTTGTGGCTTTGTACCGAGGATGCTGGCGGCATTTCCTCGCTGTATCGCAATAATGATGCGTTGTGCGAGGAAGTCGCCAACTCTTCGGTCTTTATAAGTTACGTCAGCCAGACGTTACTAAGATTAATCATGTCGATGACAAAAAATGATTTCTACCTAGTTGTTTTCATGTAAAATTTATCGGAAACAAGCTTAGAGTTTTTGGTTCCTTGATAACACTTAGCTTCTGCATCGACGTAAATGGAAATCCCCAAGTCTAGTCCGAATATCGGATTTGCGATGGTGTAAGTGTAAGTAAATTAAAAATATTTCCAATGGCGTATGTAAAAAATACACCTATATTAATAATGCCATACTTATATTTAACAAAGTTGCTTTCGCATATGATAAATTATACGCCTAATAGGTTTAAAGAATACATACACACGCTGTACCTATACCTAAATTAATTTAATATCTGCTTTTCAAAAGCATACCACTTAATGAATTACTTCTTTATGCCAAGGTGAACTGATAAAAAATTGGTAGGGTACCTACCTATTACCTATTATTACATACTGAATGTTAGATTAACACGCTCAGTGGGGTCATATTTGTACAAGTAGGTACATAGGAACCTACTAATTTAATTACTATTTACTAACCCTCTTATGTCCCGGCCACGACAATGGTCTAAAGGTGCGTTCAAACTAAAAGAACATTCGCTGTTCTAACCTCCCACTCTACGAAATTCGATCGGTACACAAAACGTGATTGGTTGATTTCGTAGAACGGGCGCTAGAACAGCGAATGCTCTTTTGGTTTAAACGCACCTTAAGGCGACCAGCGGCGAGCGAATCCATGAGTCGGAGCGGGATGCCGATATGGGTACTCCCTCTCGCACGTATGGTTTTCCGCTAAGCCGGTCGTCTTAGACCAATGTCGTGGCCGCGGCATAATGTCGCATAACATCCCGCTTAAATCGCTTAAATCTTTAAAACTGCGCAACGGATTTTGATGAGATTTTTTTAGTAGGTAGAGTAATTCAAGAAGAAGCTTTTTATGTAGGTATAGCACCCGTGCGCAGCGGGTCGCTATTTATTTATAATAAGACGGAAAGGGACAAAGGACGAAAGTAAGTTGGTAAGTTCATGAATAAAAGTATGATAATAAAATAGGGAACGATAATCTATGTTGCAGCGAGATCCTAACACTTTAATCGTGTGCTAACCTAACCCTATGTGCTAAGTTCTGATATCGATAGCCTACTTTGGAATTGTATTCTCATCGCGGTTAGATTTGGGTTAGATAATATAATTGTTTTTGTTATTATCTGGTGCTGTAATGTTAATGATAATTATTGTCGTCATTGGCCTTTTATTTTCCTCATCGGAAGTGACTTTGCGTAAAAAATTGAAGGCATAATAGTACATTGTAGCTAATTAATTTGAATTAAGCTGGGGAAAGTAAAGTAAAACGGATCCGTACTTAAAATGGACAGGTCTAGTTGTCGTACACATGTGCGTTTTTGTCAAGGTATGTGCAGTTGCATAGTAAGTTTTATTATTACATATACTAGTTTCCGTCCTTAAGTTGCTATGGTCCTTCATTTAAGAGTAAAATATCTTCTTTGTGATTCGATTGAAGTGTCCGTTTCTAATACGATTCAATAATAAATGCTCTATCACATAATGTCAAAAGAAGTATAATTAATATTTTCGATGCAAGTGCAAAAAAATACTTTCGACGAGGGTGAAAGTAGGAGCCCGAGTGAAGCGATGGCGACAATCACCCGAGTTAAAAAGAAGTTTTTACACGTGTATTGTGTATCGAACGACTTTTTTCATAACAAGTGCCTTAAAAAGAAAAATTTAACACAGCCAAACATTTAAAACATATTGAACAATTTTACTTGTGTGAAATGTACGCAACGCAAACAATTGCCTTGGGTAAAAATGGGTCACTTTAAGCCCTTGTTGTACCTACAATCTACTATTTTTATTATTCACCTATTATAATACGATTTCGTACTTTGCCACAGTGGCAGGCTTTTGGCAGTGGCACTAGAGATTTGATAATTTTTTAGAGTGAAGTAACTATCAAACGAAATTCGTAAATTTCGAGGATTTGTCTCTCTCACTCTAATGAGGCTTTCGTTTGAGTGATAGAAAATTTATCGAAATTTACGAATTTCGATTTTTGCGGTAGTAGGCCAGCTTTAGTGAATTTACTTGTACCGCGAAAATCGATTTTCGTAAATTTCGAGGATTTTTCTCCGTCACTCCAACGAAGGCATCATTGAGTGAGAGAGACAAATCTTCGAAATTTACGGATTTCGAAGTTCGCGGTAGGGCCGCTGCTTGTAGATCGAAAACGGTACGTTGGATGGAAAACTCAGGAAAACTAATTTAGCTGAGAAATAAAGAGGGTAAAATTCTGTGTCGAAGTAGTACCATAATCTTCAAATTAAGTCTAGTAGTGTAGTAGGTACACGAAAAAAATTAAATATTAAGAACCATTTTTAAAATGAATATGTTATTTTTTTTATCTACATTGATTTTTAGTAAAGTGCTTCGTATTACCTTCCCGTCCCCTCTATTATATCATTTCGTACCTACTTTGTCACAGTGAAAATCAATATGAATGCACTAGGGATTTCATAGTAATTCATATCTGCATGTTTTTTTTGTCACCGTGGACTTTAACACTTAAGTATCTATACTTAATTTTTGTTGTTTAATATGATAATTGAAATCCTTCGCTTCATTCAAACCGGCATGTATGTATACACCTCTGTTTACCTACGTCTTCATAGTCATTAAATATGATATTAATAGTAAGTTTATACGGAGTATCCATATAAACATAACAATACAGGATGTTTATGATGAAAAATTAAGGAAAAAAATATTAAAAGATTTTAGACAAATTTATTGTAATATGTATTTGTATTACAGTAGATATAAAGTCAAGTTATTAAAACATGTGTAATTAACAAAATGTTTTGTTTTATTTGGTAGGTACAACTAAGATTTTGCTATTTTTGCATCCTGTAAAGACGATATTGATCTTAGGTTCCATTGGTTATGTTATGGCATTAACAAAAAGGCTTGTTGCAGTGAGTAACAAATAAATGTGTTTTTAATTGGTATTGACTCTGAAAGAAAGCGAAATGCAGAAAAGTTTATACTTTAGGTAGGTCATTTTAGTCTTTACTGTAAACAGTATCACTGTTAAAATCATGCTGAATGTTTGCGAGCACCTTGTATCTGAAGATCAATATCTGAGGATTAAATTAGTTGTCTCTTTAATTATTTCATTGATGGGAACTAGCAAAAACCGATAAGATGATAAGTAAATCTGCTATAAATTTTTTGATAACGTTTTAATATAAAACAGACACTAACCTAAACATTGTAACATTCAAGTTTCAAGCCATGGCGTCGACTCTCGTGGTATTCCTGTGCGTAGCATTCGCAGGTAAAATTATTAATTGATTTCATAACCAACATAATATCATCTGGTCTACTACCGCGAAAATCTAAATTCGGAAATTTCGAGGATTTTTCTCTGCCACTCAAACGTCGTCCAAGGTGTTATTAGAGTGAGAGAGACAAATCCTCGAAATTTACGAATTTCGTTTTTCGCGGCCGCTGGATGCTTAGCCAAGTTGTCAATCGCTAGCGCTTAGTAGCGTATCGTAGTTTTCCCTCTCTGTCACTCTTTCGTATTAGTGCGACAAAGACAGTTAGCTGTGATTAACGATGAAGCGCTAGCGATTGGAAACTTGTCTAAGCACCCTGAGCTTAGAATACCCCGTATTAGATGGCTGACAACAAGGCTTCTTGGCGAGGTTAGCTTGTTGTTCGCGCCCTTGTACTTGTACTATCAGCAAAAAATGTCAGCTAGGTACCTACCTTTCGACTCTATTCTGGGGTAGTAAATTCGAAGAGAAGTGATCGTGATTTTAGCTGACACTATTTAGTTGAAGAAGTGAGTATTATACTCTATGTGAGCAATTATCGTCAAAAAATATTGTCATCATTTTAAATTCCTACTAAATCATACTCTCATCCCATACCCATTTTTCCAGAAACAAAGTGCCAAGACAAGTCATTCGTACTCGTAATCATACTAGGTATTTATATGTGCCACGACTGTGCCTGTGGTGTTTATTAATTTAATATTACCTACTGATACAAATCCTGTCGAACAAATCAAATTGTTTTATTAAATATCTTTCATTTCTTTTTTTTTTAAGTGGTCGTATATACTAAGTATTAAAGGTACGCTATAAACTACACACTATAAATAGGTAGTATAAATTATACATAATAAATAATTAGATATCCTATATAGGAGAAAAAGGCCTACCTAGTTTACCAAGGACCAAGATGGGGATCGAACCCACATGCTCAGTACTTTATGTTCATCCCGCTAGTACTCGCGTATTGGAGCGAAAGAAACTAAATACAACTACAGCTTTAGCGGCTGGCCTGCTACCGCGAACATCAAAGTTCGCAAATTTCGGGGATTTTTCTGTCACTCTAATGAAGACTTTGTTGGAGTGACAGAGATAAATCTCCGAAATTTACGAACTTCGGCGTTCGCGGTAGCAGGCCTGGATGCTTAGCCAAGTTGCCAATCGCTAGCGCTTAGTAGCGTACTGTATAGTTTTCCCTCGCTGTGACTCTTTCATATTAGTGCGATAAAGGCAGTTAGCTGCTTTTCGCTTACGATTGACAATGAAGTGCTAGCGATTGGTAACTTGTCTAAGCATCCAGATGCCTAAATCATGCGGCCACTGAAACCGCGGCCGCGAAAACTGAGCATGGATGTTGGTATTGTTGGTGAAGTAAATAGGTCTTCTTTCTTTGGTATTCATTATTAATCCATCGTAATCCATTATTTTCAGGGTTTTCGGGGTCGGCGGCCCAATCGAACTATAACCCTGACACACAAAATGTGTATCATCTCTTCACTAGGTGAGTAATATTAGATTGCTAAACAAGGGATGGAAGGCCCCATATCGAACGAGGTATTATAACGCCAATAGTCCGAGGAAGAAATGAGTGCCTTTTCCCGAGGTGAACACTCTACTTTATATATCGAGGAAAGGAAAAACAAGGAACTATTTAAGTAATACAAATTATGATTTTACCCACCCATGCCAAATATTTTTTTTATTTCATGAGGGGCCTAATTTAAGAAAGTTTCCACCTCCTGCGCAGTAAAAACTTTCGACTTTTTTCATCTACTTAGAGCCTTCTGATTGTCTTTTCAAAAACGATGTAATGTAAGCTTGTTATACCTAATTTTTGTGTGATTCACATGTGTTTGGTGCTTATAGTGTTTTTTTACATTTGAATACTCCACATCCAGAATGTTGATTGTTTTAATACGTTTAGACAAATCACCAAAGTATGCAAGAAATACACGTTCTGATAAAGATTTTACTTTTTTATCGGTCCGCGATTTCATAAAATATTTCCGTTTCCCGCGATTAAACTCGTATCTTAAACAGCATTTTTTTTTAAACATGCATTCATTTTTAAATGATTGTCCTTTGTGCAAGCAATTGGATATGTAAGATATGTTATTAAAACCTCAAAAACAGTAAATAAATGGCATACTGACTCACTGGCATGTGCCAGATTGGCATAGTGCCGCATGCTAAACTACGTATACCTACGTAGGTTTTGCATTTTGCGATAGCAAGTAAACAAGCAACTACCTATTTTGAGACTGAGTTGACTGGGGTCTCGCTTATTTTATCGTTATTATTTAAAAAAAATAAGCAGTATTTCAAAGATTAATGCACCAATCCTAAGATCTTTAACGGGATAGAAGTGAATGTAGAGCACAGTTTGCCGTTTTTATATCAAAGTACCTACTCAATATAAATACGTACAGATTTCCTTTATAAATAGTTAGGTACCTAGCTGTAAACACGCATGGCCACTCCAAAAACATCAACCAACAATTAATTCAAAATGACTACCAAGTAGATAAAAGTCGCTAATAAGTAGCTAGCATTAACAGTTCAAAAGTTAAAAGCTCGGTTCGTTTTACCGCAGGGGCCGTTTTATCTAACTCCTCTACTGGTGATTCGTTTAAAATGTTCAGTATCGATTGTATAATTAGGATAAGCTAAGAGAAAATACATCATTCTATTTTTTGTTGGGAATGGTTGGCTTGCTTGTATTAGAGCAGGTATGTCCCTTTTTCTTAGCAATGTTTACTTCTCTAACCTATTTCTTAATTGACTGATCACCAAAAACTCTGTTAAACCTTGTAGGTACTTGTTGAGAGGCTTACGGTTTGTTTCACCACCCCCAAATACAATATATCTGTCAGATAAATGTTAGGTGTCCTTGTTTCTTATATGCCTGGGGAAAAGGATAATGATATTAATGATATTTTTATGCGATAGATTTATTTATTCAGGTAAACAGGGCAAAACAGCCTTTAAAATAATTAAACTAAAAGGTTACACTTAATCTATCGACAATTTCCCATTCTTCAACTTGTGCACATATCTACTCGTACTTGTAAGTTTTTTTATACCACAACAGTGCTAAACATGGATACGGATACGGACCGGCTAGTAGTACCTAACTACCTATATAAAGAGCTTCTTCTTCTACGTATTCTACTATAAGACTGTTAAAATGTATTTCCCCGTTCCAGATACAGACCCACATACTAGGTTCCTCAACTTTTTCATTTCCTTAACAGACAGAACCCGACCATCAGCCAGCCCATGGTTCTTGGGTTCCCCACCCTGATTGGTTCTAACTTCAGCCCGCTACGTCGCACCGTCATTATCATCCACGGGTGGGACTCCACTCCCACCTCTCCTTTCAACTTTGCTCTTATCCCTGGTAAGTAGGTAATCATTATAAGTATATTACATAGTGTACCTATTTAGCTCATTAAAATCGCCAACCAATAGAAATTGCGAACAATGTAACAAACCTTGTATCTAAATGTGTTTTATTTTCATTCTACCTCCTTAAATACTGCTAAACATATGTTTTATTTACTTAATTGATACTTACCTCATATATTGGGTTAGAATATGTACATTTCATTGAATGGTCTGTTTACAATGTTCAATTTCTATTTGCGGCGACTTTATCTAAGAATATTATAAAACCTTGAGAAGCGATCTTGTAAATATTTATCAAATAAAAACATTTTATTTATTTATTTAAACTTTATTGCACAAAACATAGAAAATTGTACAAATGGCGGACTTAATGCTTTTGGGCCAAACAGGGACATTTAAGTTGGTGCTTAACAACTCGTATAAGTAATAAAGATATAGTAATACCAAATGACTATAACAATACCTACAATTACATACTACTACAATTAAATAAACTCATATATTTTATTATATTATTCAATATCAGAAACTAATTGACTAACTTACTTGAAACTACTTAAATTCGTCTACAAGAAGATGCTTGCGGAGCAGTCGTTTGAAAATGTGTTTGTTTAGGGCTTGTCGAATAGGGAGAGGTAGCGAGTTCCACAGACGGATTGCCTGAACGTTGAAAGGGTTAGTTGGGTAGTTCCATGCGATTATTCCGTCGCACAAATCAAGTCATTACCATTCCCAAATTATTGACGAACTGCGTATAAATAGTAGAGTCATTTTCGGTTATCTTGTAGCAGACGCATGTTTGTCTGTTGTTTGCTTTTATAAAACGGAAAATAAAGTTGGGATGGTAATGAACAATAAAAATGCGCAAAAAAATCGCATAGAAACACCGAGTTATAAGCCCTGTACAATGAAAAGAAATTGCAAGTTTGAGTGATGGAGATGAACAAAGTTCGCAACATTATATCTAACCAACTACAATAATATTATCAGCATTTATTATAATCCCTCCCCATGTTAATGGTATTTAACTGTGGGACTACTGATTAATTCGCGTAAATTCAGGAATTCATTTGTTTTATTTTGAAGTATTTCACAAACGGAAACTTTTAACCTAAAAGCTACGATAATACCTACTACATAGGTAACTATATGTATCTACTTCTACTGTATTTTCATAGTCATTTCCAATGGTGTGATATTGATTGTAATGAGTGTGTTTACAGCCATTATCGCAACAGCTGACGTGAACCTGATCGCTGTGGACTGGAGCGCCGGCGCAGCTGAGTCAAACTACAACGTGCTCATCAGCAACAATGTGCCTCTTAGCGGTAAACATCTGAGACATTACCTGATACCTAATATACTAGTGCTGGGGTCAATAGGTATATAATATATTAAACAATGCATATTACGAGCGGAAGTGTCTTTCTAGTGAGAAGCGTTGAAAAACCTTTAGGGTAAGGTAAAATAATAGACGGGGTTGCATCAACTCTTCCTTCTTTAATTGCATGACTCAACCGCCCTTGAGTT
Source organism: Thaumatotibia leucotreta (assembly GCA_025490895.1). NCBI lineage: Eukaryota > Metazoa > Arthropoda > Insecta > Lepidoptera > Tortricidae > Thaumatotibia > Thaumatotibia leucotreta. Next base: position 80,729 of record JALPQI010001012.1, read on the forward strand.
GCGTTGCACTGATTTCTGGGTTGAGTAACGGTCGAGTGAACGTAGGCGCGGATCCATGGGGGGTGCAATGGGGCCGTTTGCCGGTGCTGTTTTAAGTATAAAATTGTGCCATATCATAGGGCAATGCCGGCCCCTGAACGAAGTCCTTGATCCTGGCGGTGAACGGGCTACTTAGGACGATCAGGCTCAGCAACCTACATACACTAAGGATACAACGAAGAAATCGCGATATAAACTCCGAATTATGAGTTAATTGATAACAAATACTGATTATTAACACTAATTAAGAGATCTTAGTTTTCTTCCTAATGAAACTGGTTCAGGGTGGCCGTCACTCTATTAGACTTTTAACTCCTATTATACGACCCAAAAATAATCCTGTATTACCCTATTTACTTACTACTTTAGTTTACAGAATATAAATCAAAAGTAAAATGTTTTCTTTTTCCTACTGTTTTGCCTTTCCCTACTGCGCGTTAACAAAATAAAAAATTCTACGATTCTGCAACGTCTTGAAGTAAATTGTTAAGTGTTTTCTTTTATTTGCAGCGGAAAGCATTGCCCGTTTCGTGTATTGGCTCAACCAGGAGCGCGGAACGACCCTCGACCAGTACCACATCATAGGATTTGAAGTCGGCTCCCACTTGGGAGGTCTACTTGGGAGACATCTTAACGGACTCGTACCTTTCGTTACTGGTTAGATGTTTTTTTTATTACCATTGGCAATACCATATACCTATACTGTAGTCTATAACGTACATAACTACATAACCAAAGTCACCGACATACTTGGTATTAATTTTTTAAGTGTATTATTATTTTTTTCACGCCGTCTGCAATGTTAGTCTGTTATTTTTATTTTTAACAGTAAATACCTACTATTACATGTTATAATTAATCGGGAAAGCTGAGGAAAAGTCCTAAATAACAGTATTAGGTACATTTTTTATATAATTTTTTTCTATAGTTAAGCTTCATTTTCCGTTGAGATCAACTTAAGCCAAGCCACTACTGAGATATGTTATTTCGTGAGACTTTTCTTGTTTTCGTTGTAGTATTTTCCATTATATTTTTGTTTGTGTTACGAATTCATATTTGTATATATCTTCTATTATATTATATCGTCGCTTAGCACAAGCCGTACCTACAACAAAGTGTGGGCAAGGTTGATCTGTGTATGATTGTCCCATGATATTTGTTTATTCTATTTTATTACTATTCAGCGCTGAACCCTCCCCGCCACGGCTGGAACGAAACGAACATGTTCCGCCCCACCGACGGGCTGTACACCGAAGCCATCCACACCGATATCTTCGGCACTGGCATGATGGAACCCGTCGCCGATGTTGACTACTACCCCAACGGCGGATTAACGCAGCCGGGATGTGCGCTCACTAACTGGGAGTGCAGCCGTGACAGGTGCGATCTTACCGTATTCGTAAACGTCTCGTCTCCTAACTTAGTAAGCCGCTAACTAGGCAGTTTTCGGCCTTATATAGGAAAATTTACTTGTCCATACTTTTGAAATCGAACTAATCACTCACTTTGTATGAGGGGTTATTTTTTTTAACGATATTTCGATGTTGGTCCCATACTGGCCATACTGAAAGTTCATCGTAATGGTTGGTAGGCTTGGCAGCTGGAAGAATCGTCATTCCGTTCCGCCCTGTATGCATATTAATAAGACTAAAAAGGAGAAACAATACTTAGCAGCACGCTAAGTTAGGAGACGTTAATTAATTATTTTTTTCATTTAGATTTGTGAGTTATCGACGCCGGGGCTATTTCACAACTAAATATCAAAATTTTGGACTTTTTGGAAACCCTTAACCTTCAAACATGGTCATGGCCAATGCACGGCGGGGGTGAGCTGTTTTCATACTAAATGTCACATAATATATGAAAAAACAGCTCACCACCGCCGAGCATTGGACTCATGGCACATCTGTCAAACTAAATAAGAAAACCCCCAAAAAAGGGGTTAGAAGATAAAATACGCTCATTATTTTTTGTCTCTTAATTACCTACTGCATATTACCTCAACGTCGAATGACTATATTTTTTGAACTTTTGAGTGGATAACGCTTATAAAAAGTGTTAATGAGCCCGTTTATACGAAATGACGCATCAGACGCATTACCGTAGCCCAGCACATGATCAGCACGGAACGTTCTAAAGAGATATCCCTTAAGCGCTATCCTCAAGTTCCACATCCACAATCTGGCTCTCTATCACTATATCGAATTATTTCGGGAAAAAGGATATCACTATACTCGTATAATATTTTAATAGCTTGTTTTTAAGTGTCCCAGTGCTCTGCTAAGGCCTCCAATCACGTTTTCCACTAAAATATAGTCGGCTGTTATCAAAATACAGAATAGTTTAATATCTCAAAATCTTGGAAATAAGGGGCTTTTCACGAAATATTACAGCTAAATATTGCATAATAATCAAGTAAGTATATGTATTATTCTGTAGGGCTTTCGAATACTTCGCGGAATCGATCACTACTGGAGGCTTTACATCGTCTCGCTGCGCCACAGAGATCGACGCTGTGATCGGCACCTGTGACTCCACAAACACGCTAGTTATGGGAGGCCTTACCGACAAAACCGGGTGAATATTTTTTATTTAGCTACTATAGATACATATAGAAACTACCTTGAGCTTGCTCGGCAAATTGGTACATGCCTTTACGTAATTCAACTCCATTAATCGGAGTATCTAATAGTATCTACTTCAAGATGCTTGATTCCAAAAACCGGGACCGGAAAAGCGATCCCAACCCGGCAAAATTTATTTTCACAATATACATCATTGAGCCATTGGGCGCTGAAGTAAATTAAAATAATTAATCACTGAAAACTAATTACCAATATCAAAAAAAAACAATATCAGAAACATATTCTAAAAAAAATGTCACTTGTATACGTTATGACTTCTGTACAAAGAATACACTAAAAATAACAGTAAAAAAATATTTTTTTTGTAATATTTGAACATGGACTCAAAATAAACTATGTATGTCTACTTATGTTACGAAAACTAAGTCAAGATATTTTTTCCTTTCAGTTCTTCGGGACTGTACTACTTGACCACCAACGCCCAATCACCTTTCTCACAAGGTTAAATCGACGGATACTGCAAGTGATCGCTAAATTTGTAATAGAATAATTAAAATTTGGCTCAAGATTATTTATGGAGTTTAATTTTAAAATTTAGGAATTATTTAGTGTCATCCTAGCATTATATCCCAACCAGTGCTGGTTTATCTTTTGCTTCCACTTTGGCCTATTTGCATCCTCAATAAAGAGACCATTGGCACTCATGTCATATTCCACGACATCAAGCCTTAGCTTTTTTGGCCTTCGGCCAAGCCGAACCTTACTCTAGGGACTCGCTCTTACTCAGGAACTTAATTACTCAGGGAATATTTCCTATTTATATCGTTGAGTGCAAAAAGCATGTGGTTTATGGTCACCCGTTTACCGTTCATCGTGGTACTCGTCGCTTTCGCATTTACATAGGTACCTGTTAGAAGCTGACGGCAACAACTACAAACTATAAATACGGGACCATTTTATAACTCATAACTATTGAGTTATGAATTCAATAAGATAAGAACACGTGCGAAGAATTCAGTCAATGAAATTTTACGCTGCGGTACTTAAGCGGAGACAAGTTGAAGGGAGAGGAGTCGTGACGGGATTCGGGATCGACCAATCACATTTCTTGAAATCCGCACTAGCGTCTCCACCGCGCTTCAATAAAATCAAGCAGAGGAACCGTATCTGAATCGGCTAATCGTACTCATTGGTTGAAATCCACGTGTCTTTCCAGAGTTCTGTTCCTTTCAGCCCTGCTCGAACACAAAGATAAATTAGACATCAGTTTATGGAAAAGGATCCGGTCCACAAAACTCTGTTAATTCAATTTGAATCATTGTTAATTCAATTTGAGTCATTTATTTCAGGGAAAATTTCAGAATTTGGATCCTTTTCGCTAAACTACGTCCAATTATCCTAATTCTACTCTATAAATAAATAAAATATAAATATCTTGGGACATTTTTACACAAATCGACTTAATCCCACGGCAAGCTCAATTAAGGCTTGTGATGTGTGTACTAAGCGACGATATATATATATATATATAATAGATATATACATATAGATACTTATATGTATACACAGACAGCCATGACCAAGGAACAAATATTTGTGCCCTCGCCGGGATTTGAACCCGGAATCTCCAGCTTCGTAAGCAGGGTCAATACTACTCTATAACATTATTATAATCCAAAACCTGTATTTTAAAAGTGTTTCTAAGGTTACCTAATGTTACTGTATTAAAAAGAGAACACAGCTAAAATTTTAATGTATTGGGTGATTTTATTTTAGAATAAAATAAAAATAAATATCTATCGAGATTTTACACAAATGGGTAAATCCATGGTAACTTGCGCTACATTTAGAACGCTAAGTTGTCAAACAAATGTTATTTGTGGCTTGATTAATACTTAAATATCCTTTTTTGCTAGCGGTATAGGTAGTAGAGTTTAATTTCATTAAACTAAGGTGGAAATTACTTGGAACATAACCAGTACCTGGCCTCAGTACACCAAAATGATGCGGTAACTTTTGTTACACGAAATGGACATGGGTTTTTGAGGCATCATTTAAATACGATATGTCGTTCGTTATGTCCTGCGTTTAGTTTATTTAAATAAAATTAAATATACAAAGAAAAATAGAATAAAATAAACTAACACTAAGGAAATAAAACTATAATATCTACAAATACTACACTTTAACAAATATTTACAAATAAAAAACAGGCTTGAGCTCCGTGCCTGATGGTAGGGTGCCCAGAAGGCTGGCGGAAATACCTCGCTGAATAGCAATTGCTATTCGCTGGGCGAGGTAATAGCTAGCTCTCTGGTCACCCGTGGCGTCTACGAGCGATTGATATAAGAATTATCTTCTAACTGAAATCGTGTAAGTAAAGAGTTAAGGTATATTAATGCAGCAAAAGAGAATCCTAATATTTTCCATTACGGAAATAAAAATTCAAAACATTGGTAACTTGCGTTTCAAGAAAATGGTAACTTTTGTTAACTCCGAAAGAAACGTGTTTTTTTTATAGTTAGTGATAGAAATAAGAAGTTTAAGTAACTGAAGTAAAAATATACAGGATTCGTTCATTTTTTGGGATATAAAGGAAGGTTTTATTTTTTCTGGCAAAAAATAAAACCTTCCTTTACGTTTAGATATATTCAGTTTTTATTTTATTTTTTAATATTATGTTTTTTAAGGATTCAAAAAAAAACTATCCTACTTTTTGTACTTTAAAAAATCCCCTTAACATATTGTGACAGTTGATTAGTTCGGTTTTTGCATGTAAGTACAGTAAAATCCGGTTACAACGACGTCGAAGGGACCGGCCATATTACGTCGCACTAACCGGAAGACATACTAAGCGGACGATTTTTTTTTATATCATTAATTTCAAATAGGTAGGTACATGTACGTATAACTGTCTACACTATTTTAGTGTACATTCGAATGGCTTGTACTTCCGTATGCGTTGCGTACTCACTCTTGGCCGTGTGGTGATGGCAGTAAGAATACATTTGTCACCACCCCAACTCCTCCTGCGGGTGTCGTAAGAGTCGACTAAGGGATTGAAGTGTCACTGACCATTATTTGATAAAAGATTGATGACGGGCAGCAGCGTCATCATAGGAGACACATTACTGCAATCGCCAATCCGCTTGCCCAGCGTGGCGATTATGGCCATTTACCTCCTAATGCGTCTATACGCATAGTTAATAGGAGAGGCCAACGTCCAGCAGTGGACTATCATGGGCTGATGATGATGATCACTCACTCTTAACCGACAAATTACTAACGTAAATACAAACGGTATAAAATAATCACATCTAGGGTCGAGATTGCTTCTTACCCACATTTATTTTGTAAATAAATATTTTAACAGTCTTCGCGTCGTCGTTTTAACCGGACAAGTTTGGATGAAATTCCGTCGCTAAAAGCAATCAGTCGTTCTAAGCGGAGTCGTACTAAACGGATGAACTTTCTTAGTGGCTCGTATGAGAACCAACCGTATGCCTATATTTTACGTCGCTAAAAACGGCTGGTTGTTGTAAGCGGAGTCGTACTAACCGGATTCTACAATATCTCAACACAAAAATTTTTAAAAGTTTACAAAAATTCTCATATGGTGTTATAGTTAGTTTATAAAAAAATATATATTTTATTATGTAACGTATTTAGCCGTAAAATATTACCCCATAAACAGATTCTTAAAATTCTGACATCAAAAATTTCACTTTTTTCGCTCTCTGCCGTGGATTTACCAAAATCATCCTATTCCTACGGCTTATAATGTGTTATATATTTTATATAATAGATAGATACATATAGATACTTAAATACATACCACGACTAAGGAACCAATATTTGTGATAAATAAATACACAAATAATGCCCTCGCCGGGATTCGAACCCGAAACCTCCAGGTAGGATGACGTTACTTATATCGAGTATTTCCTTATAGACTAGCGGCCCATGCTGAAAAAAATATGGGTCATTTGAACCACCAGGTGACCTATCTAGAACGATATAAAAGCATAAAATAATAAGATTCAGCACTATGCCGTCACTTGTAAGCTGTCCAACTGACTCCTGGTGAGAGTTTAAAAGTACAGGTAGAGTGAGTACATTTTGGTCATATATTTTTGTACGGCATTCTTACCACCGATAGATCCATGAAAAATAATAAGAAAACGCACAGTGCCGTACAAAAATAGTGCGCCTTGTGAGTATGATTTTTTTTTATTTTCCGACAATCACCAGGGTAAATTTGGCCATTTGATTTTGTACGGCATCTGTGTCATACCATTTCAATACTGCTTCTAATCCATTATTCCGCAACGCCGTACAAAAATCATGCGACAAGGGGAAAAATCGAGGGATACAACCCCCTCTCTTTCTGTGGTCAAGGGGGTGATTTGAAAAAGTACGGCTTCGGTTCCAAAACATTATCTAGCACTCAAAAGTACTATTAAAAATAATGCCGTCAAAAATGATTGTTCATTTGAATGTATTATCAATAATCATCTTCATTTCATCGTATCCTTGATTTTTAGAGCTGAAAAATCATTTGATCCTGTACGGGAACTTTTTTTTTAACATGATATTGTAAAATACTATTGTTATATAGTATTGCCGTACAAAAGAAACCGTTCTAAAAATAATTATAGAGAAATACAAAAACTGACTTTTTGCAAATTATTGTAAAAGTTTAAATTTTATAGATTAATTCAATATTGCAGTTTTTTACATTTAATCCCTTGTTTTAAATAGTATTGATATAGATAAATTAGGAAAAAAATATGCCGTACATTTTTATGCAGACCATATATTTTAGGCTGATGAAATTGACGCTACAATTTTAAGGGTACTTTATGGCCATCTGATACAGTACGGAATTAACATATTTTTGAAGAGAACAATTGATAATATGATAAAATCACTGTGCCGTCTAACTAAACTGAAACAGTGTGTATATTATATCCAAGAATTGAAACTGTCAATCCCAGTAACAACAGTTTTATATAATTTTTGACGTCATCATCTTCTTCGCCTAATTTTCATAGGTTAGGTTAAGTAGATTAGTTAGATTTAATCTATGTACATAAATTGTAGTTTTGAAAATAAATATAGTAAATTATAAAAAAAAAATGGTTTAATATATACTTCAAACATTATTGATACTGTACATATAATTGATTTGTTTCATTGTAATGATTTTAATAAATAAAACAATCATTTTTAGAAAAATCTACACACGGTGCTCGCGAGCATTGCGAAAGATTTTAAGTATGCATTCTAGACATCAAAATAAACAAAAAATATTATAAGACCTAATGTCAAATTCCACAAAAAAAAACTTTTTAACATTTCCAATACTTTTTATCATTACAAAAATTTGTTAAAATTAAAATTTTAAATGATTTTTGTTAGGGACAGGTTTTTTCGTCAAGTCTATTCTTATTTTTTGATTGTCAGGCAAAAGGTGTGGTAATATTCGAACACATTGTGGTAGCATTGTAATCAAAAAGAAGTTTAATGACGAGTTACGTCGAAAATCTTATTTCGAAAAAAGGTTAATTATCTCTGGAACCAAGCCAAATCCCGGTAATTTTATGTAACATTAAGTAAATATGCTCAGGAATTCAGCATTAAAATCTTTCGGAATGCTCACGAGCACCGTGTATATTTTATGATAATAATAAAAAAATATACCTATACATTTTTAGACAAAATCCATAAAAATGTTATCGGAATCAACGTCTTCATCGACGTCCGAATTATCTTCTGTATTTTTTTCTGAAACATAAATATGTATTTGTCAAAATCAAAGTCTTACGTACAAATCATAGATGTAAAGATTTATTTATTTATTTACCTATGATGACGTCATCATCTTCTTCGCCTAATTTATTCAGTATCGGAATCAGTTGCAGAGTTGTTATCGGAATCAATGTTTTCATCGACGTCCGAATTATCTTCTCTATTATTTTCTGAAACATAAATATGTGTTTGTCAAAATCAAAGTCTTACGTACAAATTAAAGATGTAAAGATTTATTTATTTATTTACCTATGACGTCATTATCTCCTTCGCCTAATTTATTCAGTATCAGAATCAGTTGCAGAGTTGTTATCGGAATCAATGCCTTCATCGACGTCCGAATTATCTTCTCTATTATTTTCTGAAACATAAATATGTATTTGTCAAAATCAAAGTCTTACGTACAAATTAAAGATGTAAAGAGTTATTTATTTATTTACCTATGACGTCATCATCTTCTTCGCCTGATTCCTCATCCGGTTCCGTTATGTCACAGACTTTTTGGAGGCATTCCTCGCCGTGAAACCAATCGAAATCGTACCAGCCGTCATTAACAACCCATCCATAGTTTATTGGAAACAAGATCGACGGTATCACCCTAATCAACTGTCAAAACAAATACGCGCATTTAATTTTCAAAATAAATTTTAGGTTATCTAAAATAAAAAAAACTAGTTACAAGTCAATTTACATGAAATTAACAAAGTTATAATTATTATTTTTAATACCAGTGAAAAGGTAGATTTCAAACACACATTTACATAATTCAAAAAACTGTAAGTACAATTTTATTTATTTATTTATTTTTTACTTATTCATTTCAGTGTCATGAGTACATCTCAAAAATATGTTGTATTTTGGAATTATCAGTGACAACATGTCTGTATTTTGGTATAAATCAATAGTATACAAACCCATACTTAACGTATTTACTAACTATGAACCTAAAATCACGAAAAGACTATGAAAAGTAGTACAAACAAACTATCTAAATACCGTATGAAAAAAAATCACCTTACATTTCGTTACATGGATTTTTTTTTCAGTTTTTTCCCTTTGGACCAACGAAAATGTACGGCATATGAAAAAATATTACCTATGCATAAAATACTTTCAAAATAAATTTATTTCATGTTGTGTCAAATGACCCCCTGGACTACGGAAAGAGAGGGGATTGCAACCCTCGATTTTTTCCCCTTGTCGCATGATTTTTGTACGGCGTTGCGGAATAATGGATTAGAAGCAGAATTGAAATAGTATGACACAGATGCCGTACAAAATCAAATGGCCAAATTTACCCTGGTGATTGTCGGAAAATAAAAAAAAAATCATACTCACAAGGCGCACTATTTTTGTACGGCACTGTGCGTTTTCTTATTATTTTTCATGGATCTATCGGTGGTAAGAATGCCGTACAAAAATATATGACCAAAATGTACTCACTCTACCTGTACTTTTAAATTCTCACCAGGAGTCAGTTGGACAGCTTACAAGTGACGGCATAGTGCTGAATCTTATTATTTTATGCTCTTATATCATTCTAGATAGGTCACCTGGTGGTTCAAATGACCCATATTTTTTTCAGCATGGGCCGCTAGTCTATTATAAAACCACGAATTTGGTAAAGCTGACCGAATGTACGTTACACGTAAACTATGTAAATAGGTAGGTACACGACAGGTGTTTGTTAATGGCTTATCTCATTTATTTTATATCAACAGTAATTTATCAATTAAATAGGTACATAAGTAAGTAGCCGGTATTTAAAAACTCATGGTACGGCTACAGAATACCGATTGTAATTATTTACGCAATCGCCTGTTGAGTGTTGTGAAAATCGATATAAAGGATTATCGAGATCGTTCGTAAAATATGTTAAAAATGAAGAAAAAATGTCTTATCTTTTTAATTAAATAAAATATTAGTCTGATAGGGTGAATATCTGAGCGTTTCAATCGCCTAATTTTGGTGGCATTTTTGCCGAAGTTTCTATTCGTTACAATGTTCTACTTTGTCATTTGAACGAGGCACCGTACCTTATATAAATGACGAAGTATAACATTGAAACGTTTAGAAACGTCGGCAAAAATGATGAAATATTCACCCAATGACAAATCTTAACACAAGCCGGTCGACTTTAAATGATCATGTCAATTTCATTAGGGTTATGATTTTTTATAATGAATGACACACGAAATGCGATGTGTTAGACTAGTACCTATTTTTAATGAAGATTAGGTGTACTAATTCTAGAACGGTAGGAGATTACGATACGAATGACTAGTGTTTTATTGCACTTGTTGTAAAATATTATCGAAAACAAACTTTGAGTTTGATATCTTGATAAATGCCAAGCTTCTATTGATGTAAATGGAAATCCCCATGTCTAAAGTCCGAACATTGGATTTGCGATTATTTATGATACTGTTGTCATATCATATCGTATGATTGTTCACCGCATGTTTCATTATAAATTTACTATCTATAATACAAAAACATACCTACTTTATAATGCTATTTTCTTTAGTGTCATGTCATAGTGATTACCTGATAACTAATTGGTAGATTTTTTGTAGGCTAATTGCTTAGTTTTAAAGGAGTATTTTATTATTACAGGGTGTATTTTATTGTCGTGACGGGTATTAGTGGGTAACAATATATTTTTCCCCCCATTAGCTCATAAAACGCTCTTTTATCCTTTAATACGAGCGGGTAAAAATGCATCTTATTCACTTGTGAGGCAAAGTAATCTTTAATTCCTACGGCCCACTACACTGCTGCCTAGTATAAGTGGATCTGTATGACCGTAGTAAACATGCGCAATCGGAGCTCACATGTTAAATTGGTCGATGCTCATTGGTGACTTTGTAAGCCATTGGCTATAATTATTTAAGTACCAGGAGTAACTCTACTCTACGTTACGTTTCAACATTAAGTTTTAAATGGTTTTTAAAGTTAATTTACATTTGGAGGATGGATGAGATCCTCGCGATAATTAGGGGAAGAAAGCCTGGCTAGGAAAGTAACTTTTTTTTAATTTCGACAACATGTCATTTTTTTTCTTTGTATTTGAGAAAAGCACTCTATAATAGTATAATATTAATAACATAGTTGTAAATCTTATGTTCTATACAACTAACATTGCTATGGACTCATGTTGTCTGAAAGTAAAACATTTTTATTTTTTATTTTTATTTTTATTTTTTTTATATGCCTCGGCGTGAAAACTGATTCCCGGCCTCGTTACCTATCCGACCTCGCTCGCACGCTCGCTCGGCCATATATACCAACTTGGCCGAAAATCCTCATTTTCCCGGCTTCTGACGTAATGTACTACTTTACCTTGGACACAGCTTTGGACTTTGAAACTTAAATCCCTCATTGCGCTTGCGAATGTTAGAATCCTTCACTTCATGCAAAATACAATGTACTCAAAATATAATGTGTAAAATGTACCTACTTAGCTCAAAATCCTACAACCTCACGGTAAATATACGTACCGGCTGCAATTTTAGATGAACCGAGAATGAGAAAATATAACACCTAAATAAATTTGTAAGCAAGAACATGCCTAAGACCTCTCAGCTAAGAATGCCCGACTGAGGAGAAAGAATATGCAGAAATTTTGAATAACGTTGATTAATACTCTGTAAGTCTGCACTAATAGTGCAGAGTAGCAGTCGTATACGATACGACCGATAATAGTGCCAATAATAGTGCTTATATTGTATTGTAATATTATGAGCTCAGTCATCATCATTGGCCACAACATCTAAATATATGATTGTTGCAGCACATGAGCCCAGTAAGTAATTAAGGAATGCTGAACAAGTGATGAAACCCAAGCAAGAGAAGCGGGCTTTTCATAGAGAAAAAAAAGTATTTACACGATAATATTAGAAAATTATCTACTTAAATTCACAAAAAGTAGGTATTCATTAAACCTGAACATGTGAGTGAGAAAGCACCCAGGTGTGTACAGTTACCATGTATCCCAATGCCAAGCCTACAGCTACTTTTCGCTATTAAACAATTTGCGCTCAAATTATTATAGAGTCCACTTTGTATGCCTGAAGATCAATCTGAGGCTCATATTGTGAGTGAGTTTAGTAAAACGTCCCATTTTATCGTTTGCCATAAAGCCGCTTTGTCAGTTTATTCATATAAAGATACAAGGAAATCTCGTCTTTATGGTAAGCGACAAAGTGGGACGTTTTATTACTAAAAACTAACACATATAGTTATGTATGTTGGTTCTCTTTAATTATGTCAGTGATGGAATCTGTCTAAAACCGATAAGGTGATAAGTAAATCTGTTATAAAGTTTATTGATAATGATAACGTGTTTATATAAAACAGATGATAACATAAACTTTGTCACATTCGCGCCATGGCGTTTAATCTTGTCGTTTTTCTGTGCGCTATATTCGCAGGTAAAGTTAATGCATCTGTATCATCATCATCCTCACTTACGTTTGTATCTTGGAGGATATCTAAATCCTCCAAGGTCGGTACTTTATGCCCATATAGGTAGCTGGCATTAAAAGTCACCAGCAGGCTCGTATCTCCATTCAGGAGCAATTATATATTATAATAAGTAAAGATATGTTACACCGGCTCTAAAATTGAAGCGCGCAGATTGTGATAATTCTAACAATCGCTCTTAGTTCTACTCAGACCACCGTGAGGTGTGTACCACTGCCGAGTTCTCGCAAATCACATGAGCTGCGCCCTAAAATGTCATTTTATGTTATACAATAGTGAAAACTACGAAATAAAATGCAAAAATGCCCTTAACATCAAACATCATGCGCAAAAATTAAACTGAATTATATTTTTTTTTCAATTTTACTATTTATTGAAAATAAATAGGACGCCATTTTGACGTTTTTGAAAGACTTCGAGAAAAAGACAAGCTTATGCTGTTTAAGATCAAGAGTAACAGAGATAAAACAATGTTTATCAATAACAACCTTAAGAATGCACGCGCAATTGTTAAATGCTAACTAGTTGTCTGAAAAAAAGCGCGGGAAACGTGAAACGAGGCGGCTGTGTTTCCTAGTTTCGGGTTTTTATATTTCAATAACTAGTAAATTTGGATCAGGATTGTAAATATTTTTGCAAATTTTAGTTTATATTTTTGTAAATATTTATATTTCTTGTATATATAGTGTATTTTCTTCATATTAGGTAAGTTTTTTGTACATTATATTTTCAATGGGGGGTGATCCTCCCGATCCTGGAGGTGGAAGCCTCCAGGTCGGGATGAACATCGAAATTGAGTCCAGTATGGATACAGACACTTCTGTGAGTAGCAGGAGTGAACTGAAGCGTGCAAAAACTTACAAAAGGTGTAAGCATTGTAATAAAAAAAGACGGAAAAATAATGGCGGGGAATATTCCTGCGATTGTCTCGCAGACACCGTACGCATAGGAGACACCCAATCGCAGTCTAATGATCTTTCTGTCAATGTTCAAACTAAAACAAATTCTAATGCCGACTTTGGCAATACACGGATTGGCAGGAATTTATTTTCGCACACCGACGTTTCACCGTTTACGGTTCATGTACAATTAAAAAAAATCGAACCTAATTCATCCCTGCACCCGGTGTCCTTTGGTAAGTTTCTGATGAAAAGCAGCTACAAGAATGTAATTAATGGCAGCGTTAAAAGAATTGGTAGAACTAGGATATCTATGGCGTTTTCTACCCATAAAGATGCAAATTTGTTCCTTACTGATGACACGCGTCTTGAAAAAGAAAACTTATCGGCATACATCCCGTCCTTTTCGGTAACCCGTATGGGTCTAGTCCGCGGGATTCCGGCTCAATGGTCTGATGAGGACATAGTTGCAAACATTTCTGTGCCTATTGGGTGCGGTAAGGTGCTTAAGGTACGACGCCTTAATCACAGAGTCGTGGTAAATGGTGCAACAACATGGCAACCATCAGAGACTGTAGTACTTACATTTGACGGTCAAGTATTACCGAAACGTATATACTCATGTTATAATTCACTTCCGGTAGAATTATACATTTTCCCGACAATTCAGTGCTTTAATTGCTGCAAGTTTGGGCACACAAAAACACATTGCAGATCTAAACCAAAATGTTTCAAGTGTGGCCAATTGCATGCGGGACACACTTGTTCATTGGATGAGGATGACGCCATCTGTTGTTTGTGCAATGGTTTTCATTTTGCCACCAATAGAACTCTATGTCAGGAGCATAAGCGGCAAAAAGAAATTAAAGTCACTATGGCTAACAGCTGCATTTCGTATGGAGAGGCAGTAAAACTTCACCCATCCATTACTAAATCATTTGCGGATGTCGTCATGACTCAACCTCAGCCACAGATTCAGTCGAACCTACGCAGCAGTACACAACAACCAGCCCACAATATATCTTCCGAATCCAGAAACCATAGTTATAAGAAAACAATATTTTTAAAACCTCGCACTGTTAAAAAATTATCTAAGTGATCACTTTCCAATAATAGTTTCATTTCCATCTCCCATTCCATCTGCTCCAAGGCCTAGTCCGAGACTAAAGTATAATCTGAGTAATGCGGACTGGAATCTTTTTAAACTTCATGTAGAGGAGAAATTATTATGTTTGCCCACTGTAGTTGATAGTAACGTAGTAGATTGCGCTGCATCCCTCTCCCAGGTGATTAAGGAGGCAGCTGATGAAATTTTTCCTGTAAAGAACAGTGCATCAGGTAAAATTCCATCTCCTCCTTGGTGGGATAATGAGTGTTCTGAAGCCATCAGGAAACGTAAAGAGGCTGAAAAACTTTATTGTCACTCTATGACTAATGATAATTTTGAGTCATATATGCAAACGGCTCGCGAAACCAAGAAATTGTTGCGAAAAAAAAAATTTGAGGGATGGAAGCAATTCTGTTTGTCGCTAAATCCTAATGTAAAACCATCAATAGTATGGAATAACATAAAGCGATTTAGAAATGCAGTTAACAGTACTCCTAGACATGTGCTTCCATTGGATTTAGCGCAACAGTTTATGGACAAGCTAGCACCAGCATATGTCCCTGAAGAATATGTTTTTCACCCTGCTTCTTTTTCATTTCCTGATCATACAATCAGTTCTAACTTTAATAGCCCTTTTAAAATTGAAGAATTGAAAGGGGTATTATGTAATTTAAAAGATACTGCACCTGGGGAGGATGGAGTTCCTTACTCCTTTCTAGTGAATGCCAGTGATGGTATACTGTCCTATTTCTTAAACATTATCAATTCTATTGTCCAGTCTGGTATAGTCCCTCTGTCGTGGAGAACTCAAATAGTTCTTCCAATTTTAAAATTACATAAGCCCGCCTCAGATGTTTCTTCATATCGCCCAATTGCTCTTTCCTCCGTATTTGCTAAAATAACAGAACATTTAATTAAAAACCGGTTAGAATTTTTTCTGGAAAAAAATCAGTTGCTAGCCCATAGTCAATTTGGATTCCGCAAGGGAAGATCAACTCATGATAGCTTGTCTATTCTAGTGACAGATATTCAATTGGCATTTTCTAGAAAGGAATCTGTAGTAGCTGCTTTTCTAGACATTAGTGCTGCTTATGACAATGTTTTAGTCCCCGTATTACAGTTAAAACTTTATAAGTTAGGGATTCCAATAATGCTAACCAATTTCATAATCAACTTTTTATCTGAAAGATCGGTTAAGCTAATTATTGATGAAACTAACAGTATTTCTCGTTTAGTATGGAGAGGACTCCCACAAGGATCTGTACTAAGTCCATTGTTATACAATATCTATACATTTGATCTAGATTCATCTCTAAATGGCCTAGTTAGAGTCCTACAGTATGCTGATGATTTACTATTATACTCACCTAACATCTCGATTGAATATGCCAGCAGAGCCATTAATTCTTCTCTAAGTTTATTGAAATCATGGTTAGACTGTAATGGATTGGAACTTTCAGTAAATAAAAGTGTTGTTGTTCCCTTTACTAAAAAACTATTTCCTCCTCAGATCAATGTGCAATTTGATAACCGTACCATTCCTGTTAAAAAAGAAACAAAATTTTTAGGTGTTATTCTTGACAGTAGACTAACAGGCCTTCCACATTGTGAATACATAATCTCTAAATGTGAAAGAAATATTAATATCCTTCGATGTGTTTCTGGAGTGTGGTGGGGTTCTCATCCATTCTGTATGAAGCTAATGTATAATGATTTAATTAGAAGTATTTTAGATTATGGGACTTTTCTGCTAGAACCTGGAAGTGCTGCTGGCTTCAAGAAATTAGATTGCATACAGTCAAAAGCTCTGAGAATAATTTGTGGTGCTATGTTATCCAGCCCAATAAATGCAATGCAGACAGAATGTGTAGAACCCCCTCTCCATTTAAGACGCCAATATCTTTCTGACAGGTTTCTTTTCCGTTGCTCTCAATTTTCCAATCATCAGCTCTGGTCGATTTTGTCTGATCTGTCACTTCAAATATCTTCAGCCAGGTATTGGAGACACAAGAAACCTCCATGCTTAATTAAAAGTTATGAAAGAATCAAGTCCATATCTGCACCTATTGTTAGTTCTCCAACACTTCCCATATTCCAGCATAATTATGAATCTTTAACATTTGTTCCCCATGTTCTTTTGAATATAGGGATTTCAAAGAATGATGTAGAACATAATAAACAATTTATAAATTTCATTGGTAATGATGTCCAAGGTACTCATCACATTTATACAGATGCTTCTAAACTATCTGCTTCCAGTTGTGTTGGTGTTGGAGTTCTCCATATCCAATCGAATATATATCAAAAGATTAAGTTGCCTCCTGAATCTTCTGTATATAGTGGCGAGTGCTTTGGTATTCTGAAAGCATTAGAATTCATAATAATAATGCATCTCAAAAGATCAATAATATTTTCCGATTCGTTAAGTTCTTTACAAACAATTTTAAAATTCCCATTTAAATCAAAATCACATAGCCCAATTATTTATCAAATTCGAAATACATTGTTAAAATGTCATAATTTAGGATATTCTGTTTCTATTGCCTGGATCCCCGGGCACAGTGGTATAAAAGGCAACGAAAGGGTAGATCACATAGCTAGAGATGCCATTGATTGTGGAGACATGTTTCCCTATAAAAATACTGCTGAAGATCTGCTAGCTCTACCAAGAGCTTACTTACGAAGAGAATGGTCTGAACAATGGTCATCTGGTGCAGGTGCCAAGTCCGTACACTATCGCCGTATTCAACCGGTAATTCCTGTGAAACCTTGGTTTGCCAAAATTTCATTATCAAAACCCGCAACAAGTATGATTATTCGAATGCGTTTGGGTCACGTTTGTACACCGGAACACCTTGCTAGGCTCAAATGTGTGCCCAGTTCCGCATGTACGTGCGGAACTGATCCGGCTGATTTAAATCATATTTTCTTTGAGTGCAATCAATATAACCGATCCTCATTATTAAATCATCTGTCATCATTAAAAATTCCATTTCCTACATGTATTTCCTCCCTTCTATATATTACCGATTCATCCCCTTATATATTTAAAGAATTGTATTCATTTCTTTCTCTAAATAGCTTAAAACTTTAACTTTCCTCTCCTATCCTGATCCATTTTCCACATTTCCGAATTTTCCGTATTTCCTAATTCTTTATTCCGTTTCCCTGCTTTACACTCGTCTGGCTGAATGCGCCAAGAGCGCGTAGCCATAAAAAAAAAAAAAAAAAAAAAAAACTAGTTGTCTCTTTTTTATTTATTAAATACGAGTATATAGTATTTTGCCATCTCTTTTACGCATTTTGACGTATGAAGATAGGTGTATGTCAACTGTCAATAAATCGTAGGTGTATGATGTGAAGTATTTATTTCGCTCATTTTGTTAGAGTATAACGTGTCTTTACTTATATATCATTGTTCAGGAGTAGGTAATATTAACCTTCTTATTTTAAAATCACACCTTGACAATACTCATGAAATAAGGATATAAAAATATACGGATATCTAGAGCTAACATTAATGATATGGAAAATAGAAGTACTTAGTATAAAAAATTATGCTCCTTGTAGATGCCTAAAGTATGCTCAGTTAGCTTCAGTATAACTTGGCAATAAAACAATCAAAGTTCATATGGGTTGACCAGTGCTAAAATATGTTCGAAAAGTGTAGGCCGTCTTATTTTATTTATTTTATTTTATTTATTAGACACACCAAACAGACAACATTCAATACATGTACAGTCGAGGAAAATGAATGTTTAGCAGTTTAATCGTCCACATAATCTGTTCGTATTATAATGACAAATTACGTCACATACTCATGAAGTTTTCTAGTTTTATTTCTTGCTGGGTGAAACGGTAGTTCGATTTTCAAACTATATTTGTTTGGTAATCAGATTGTGACAATGACTGCCAAATGACAAAGATACGTCAAACTCAATAATTATAAAATATTGTTTGGATTCTTTCGTTATAATAATGCGAAAATTACAACCTAATCTGATTAAAAAACTGCACGTGCGGACTTTGCTCACGAATAAGTATCTGGATTTTGATTGGTCGTCAACAATTTTCACAGATGAGAAAACGTTTAAATCTTGCATTCGTGGCAGATTAAATTTATGGCGGTATACACGTTATCAAGAAAAAAACGGTGTCAACTTGTGGGACTGGATGAGTGCTGATGGCGTAGGCGAACTCCAAGAGCAAATGCAGTGGATTATGTTACGATGTTGGAAGAGAATATGCTTCCCAGTGTGCGAATGTGTATTCACAACAGGAGATGCCTAATTGTTCATTCGAGCAAGATAATACACACGGCTAGAATAACTAATACCTGGTTCGATCGTCACCCGAAAATGACTAAAATAATATGGCTGGCTAAATCACCTAATCTTAACCCTATAGAAAATGTATGGGATCGGAATTAATGGAGACCCGAAGCCCTCATCCAACATTGCAATCAAGCATGGGAAGATATCTCCCTGGGATGGGACCTCTGCACTGAGCTAGTAACTTCCATGCAAGACCATTTTTTAGCAGTCCTAATTGTCATAAACAACCACGGAGTCTACACTGGTTTTTAAAACATGATTTATTTACTAATAAATATAAACAAGCAAATAGTTTTTTATTTCATTTCCTCGTGTAACTTATTAGATGAAGGGATTGTTTCATAATCATCAGGTAAGGTTGTCTGTCAGATAAACATAACACTTTGTTTATGTTCATGCATGTGAAAGAAAAAGTGCACGTTGTATGACACATTTTTTATCTGACTATTGTGAAAGTGAGAAACATGCCAAACATTCTTCTTTAAGGGCTGATTTTTCAATCCTCAGTTAAAAGTATCCATTACTTAAAATTATTACCATCATCAGGTCATCAGTCAAAAAAGGATAGAGCTAACATTTATTTGACAGATACTGTTACCTGTGGCCCTACCGCAAAAAACGAAATTCGTAAATTTCGAGGATTTGTCTCTCTCACTCTAATGACGCCTTCGTTTGAGTGACAGAGAAAAATCCTCGAAATTAACGAATTTCGATTTTCGCAGTGGTAGGCCTGGGTATTGAAAAATCAGTCCTTAGTCGTGTTAGTGCGTTCGAGTAACAAATGTCAAAAAACAACATATACAGAATTAAGTGTCCTATTCATGTCAACTTCAATACTTGTCACTGACGTTAATGCCAAAGACAGACAAAGATAGAAATATGCTGTTTTCTTCTATTTGACGATTATAGACATATCTTGGTTCGTTATTAGTCGCTTGCAGTCGGAACATGTAGCACGACTAATTTCAGAATTATGGCAACCTGCTAAACATTCATTTTCCCCGACTGTACAAACAATAATAACAAAGATCAGACAGGTATTCAGATAAAATGTTACCCAAAACAAGTGTGTTCAGCATGATTAAAAAGAGAGAATAAAAACATCCCTAAACAAAAGCAACTTAAAAAAATAAATAAAAAATACATATAACTTTCCTAGATAAGAAAAATAGCAGACAAAAAAGAAAAAAAAAAGGTACATGCAAAGATACTATTGGAATACGAAGTATTGAACAAGGGATTGCGTCTAGCCGGGTAGGTACAATTTTTTTTTTTTGGAAAACGCCCTTAACCGCTATAATGAATAGACTTTGCCGACCCAGGTCGTCCGTCACTTCGACTAGTCTCGTATTAGAGACGCGTGTAACGTAAGAAGTTTCCAAAATTCATTATCTTCGACATAATTCGACATTAATTCGCAACAAAGTTGAATAATTTAATATTAATGAATACCTACATAATTAAAATCTGTAAGGTGATTGGTTCTAAGTTCAAAGATGAACCCAAATATGTAAATTTCGTATATGTAAGATCCTTTACAGTAATTGAGTTACGGAATTATTGGTTTTTCAGACTGTGTTAAAAATCATGAAAAACCGGTGCGAGACAAAGGGTTCCTCAGCACTCTCAGCAGCAAATTTAAAACATATACCTACTTAAATCAACATATTTATTTATCCCAAAAACTTTACGAGATACTTTGATTATTATACATTAACGATTAACGCGCCAAAAATATGTTTTTATACTCTTCCTTTCAAATCTGTCTGTTACGAATTCATACAAATACTGTAACGTCGTGGTAACGTCATTCTTTTCAACTGAAATTATTATATTTTTCTCAAGCATGCAAGGAAATCTTGATGTCATGTTAAGGTGCATTTAGACCAAACGAGCATTCACTCATTCTATCCCCCACTCTACGAAATTCGTTCGTTACACAAAACGTAATTCGTAAAAATTCGTTGGTCTAAATGCACCTTTATGTTATGTTGTTATAAAAGGAAGTTTGAAGTATTCGTTACTGGAATTTCATACAAATCTTGCAAACCTAGGTCGACAAAGTCCTCTTTTTTAATTTGCATTCCACATAAGTTGAGGCACAGGCACAATTTCTTTTCATTGCATATTCAAGAAAAGCACTATACATACTTGGGCGGGAAATGGGGTTGCCCGCCGCATACCTATCCGTCTATAATTTGTTTGCATCCGGCAACTGCTTTCGTCGCAGCGTCCATATAATGTACTTACTATTTCGATAATTGTGCTTTAAGACATTTTTTTTTTCAAATGTGGATATTGCTTTTCAATAAAATCCATGCACGTATGCAAAACATTGTATGCATCACAGTCGGTAAGCGGAATACAAACTCGAGTCATTAAAAGCCCTCCGCTTACGTCATCGGGCTTTTAACACTTTGATGCCTATGTGAAAAATGTCACCAACTATCAGCAGGCCTAGCCAAGATGCCATTCTGTAATCGTATACGATAAGCGATAAGTCACGTGACCATAATAATGTATGGAAATGGTCACGTGACTTTTCGTACGAATCTGTAATTTTCATACATTTATAAGTTATCGACGTTATCGTTTATTGTATATGCAGAATGGCACCTTGGCTAGGCCTGCTGATGAAGGTATTTATTATTTGCATCCATTTTAGGGTTTACAGGCTCGGCCGCCCAATCGACCTACATTCCTGATTCGCAAAATGTGTATCATCTCTTCACTAGGTAAGCAAAATGGCATACTTAATTACTTATGTTATTATCAACAATCAATTACATACAGGAAATCTGGGGTAAAAACATATTCTACATGCAACAACAAGAACAAGATACAGAAGGTATTTATCGGTTTAATATATCCAGTATTGTGTGACCGTAATACCGTACTTATTTACCTCCCTAGATGCACAATGTACTATTTCATCACACTTGCTGTCTATGCGCGCCATTGCTTGCATGCGTAGGGGGAGTAATAGAAAAGTGAAATTCCCTAAATAGTAATAGAAATGGCAATACATCATTTAATAATATTTTGTCTTAAGACTCATTTTTTTGTCGGCAAGTGTGATGAAAAACATTGTATGCATCACGGTCGGTAAGCGAAATACTAACTCGAATCAGTAAAAGCCTTCTAAGTTCTAACACTCTCGTTAGTAATTCCGTACTTGCCTCCCTTGATGCACAATGTACCATTTGTTCCACTTTGAATTTTTCTTAACTTCCTAACCTAAATACTGAATTTGGCAATGAATCATCAACAATTCTAAGGACTCCGCGGATACTCGATTCAGAGAACACAATCTCACACAACTGTTCGTTTCAGACAGAACCCGACCATCAGCTAGCCCATGCTCCTCGGCTTCCCCACCCTGATTGCTTCCAACTTCAGCCCGCTACGTCGCACTGTCGTTATCATCCATGGTTGGGACTCTAACCCCATCTCGCCTTTTAACTTGGCTCTGGTTCCTGGTAAGCAATCCGCTCATGTTGTTCTCAAACGTTATATTGATATCATATTTCTTAGTTACGTTTACTATCGAAGTTGCTTTTCATCATACACGATATCCAAAGGAAAATAACGAAATTTTATTTTTCATAAAGTCCAGGTTTGATTCCTATTTACTAAAATCAACGTGTAATGGTTCCTACGACCAGATTTCGCTATCTGTTCTGGTTCCCAAAACCTCCATCTTTATACTGACCCATTTCGATTGGTCACCCCACCCTGTATTGTATTATATTCTGGCCATTTTTTTCCGAAACTCGACATCAAACTTGCCATTTTGCGTGGTCCCAACGCTGGCCCAATACTTGTTGGGGACTTACCTACATCCTTGAATTTCTTCGCAGGTGTAATGCAGGTTTCCTCAAGATGTTTTTCTTCACCGTAAAGCACTTACTTGTAAGAATATCAAATGATATTTCGTAAATAAGTTTTTTGAAAAACTCATTGGTACGAGCCGGGGATCGTACTCTCGACTGCTGCGTAGCAGCCATGCGTTTTACGTATCACCCCATATATACCTACGCAGTAAAGGTTAGGTGTTTGGGTCGGCAACGCGCATTGACACCCCTGGGGTTGCAAGCGCCCATAGGCTACGGTGACTGCTTTCCATCAGGCGGGCCGTATGCTTGTTTGCCACCGACGTGGTATAAAAAAAAATAAAAAAAAAAACCACATCGCTGCTTAAAAAGTGGTGACGGTAGGAAATCGCAGTGTCATTAAGCGATGAGTGATGTAGCCGTTAACCGCATAATCACACATTGATTATACGCTGTATTATTCATGTGTTTACAGCCATTATAGCAACAGCTGACGTGAACCTGATCGCCGTGGACTGGAGCGCCGGCGCGGCTCAGACGGACTACAACGTCCTCATCAGCAACAATGTGCCACTTGGCGGTAAACATCTGATTTTATACTTGACATACATGTGTAGTCGCCATCACATATATCGGAGCAGCCAGGGCGTTCACAAATATCTGATCAGTAGGCTTAGCACACTATCCGTCCCTCTATTTTGTATATATTGTTAGTAAAAGATGGAAAACCTATCTCGCGGCGACATACTGACGTACCAATCATGTGATC
The DNA here is from genome assembly GCA_025490895.1 of Thaumatotibia leucotreta. Lineage (NCBI taxonomy): Eukaryota > Metazoa > Arthropoda > Insecta > Lepidoptera > Tortricidae > Thaumatotibia > Thaumatotibia leucotreta. The sequence continues at coordinate 104,592 of JALPQI010001012.1, forward strand.
AGCATACAGGTCTCTATTATCATGGCGTTTGAGTAAATGTTCAGATGTTTTTGACCGGCCACACGGCCACAGTGGCCGTCCTGGTATATCTGATGGTCTGTGCCTAGATTTGTAAGCTTAGCACAGGATCAGTGCGTCAATATGTCGCCGCGAGATAGACTATCCATCCCTCTTTTATTCATATAGTTAGTAAAAGATGGAAAATCTATCTCGCGGCGACATACTGACATACCAATCATGCGTACTGGAAGTAATCATTTTACTTCGAGTACTGTGGCGTACTGTGAATAGTCTGGCTGCTGATTACCGTATGAAGGGCGTGCGGTGTTATGGTGGGGGATAAATGAGCTAGACCTTCTAAATGGTGCCATTTCATTCCTCTTCAGCCTACTCAATTTTCCTTTATTTTTTCCTTAGACCTCAATAAGGCACTTATTAACTAACGCAATGTAGAAAATGTAGAATCAGCCCTTAGGAAACTATTCGCTATAATTTAAATGCAAACTTAAGACGACTACTTCTTTTTTTTCAGCTGAAAGCATTGCTCGTTTCATCCACTGGCTTAACCAAGAGCGTGGGACGACCCTCGACCAGTACCACATCATAGGATTTGAAGTGGGCTCTCACATGGGAGGCCTTGTCGGGAGATATCTTAACGGACTCGTTCCATTCGTTACTGGTGAGCTGAAGGCTTAGGCCAAACATCTAAAACGAAAATTTCGTGCATCGATCTCCGTCACACTAATGAATGCGCTTTCGTTGGAATGACGGGGACGAATGCTCGAAAATATTGAATTTTTAAGTTTGTGATAGACCTTGTAAGGGTCAATTTCACCAAACTTTTATTCGAAAAATATTAACGCTTACTCTGGGATAGTAATGTAAAAACTCCATAGTAATTTGGCACTATTAGTATCTGAGAGGACTGAGAGTCAGGGTTATTCTTCAATTGATAGTTTGGTAAAGGTGCGTTTAAACCAAAAGAACTTCGCTGTTCTAGCGCCCGTTCTACGAAATCTACCAACAATCACGTTTTGTTTACCGATCGAATTTCGTAGAGTGGGAGGTTAGAACAGCGAATGCTCTTTTAGTTTAACCGCACCTTTAACCTCCTGAGGCCTGGTGACGTCACTTACTTCAACCGAATTTTAACTTTGACACTATATCTATAAAGTCAAAATGTTATGTAATATATATATGATTCAGGGCCTCACGAGGTTAAATTAAGCCTAAGCACGCGCTACCGAATTATCATCCTATTATATTCTTCTTCTTCTTCGTTTCCTCATGACTGAGGGTCGTGACCATTTGAGGCCGAAATTTCCTGCACCAAAGCTCTCCACTCAGCACGGTTTTCCGCCTTCCGGAAAGACGCTTGAAGGGTACCCTGACAGGCTTCCGTCACTGCATCGGTCCAACGGGTTGGTGATCTTCCACGACTCCTTTTTCCTTCCACGTGACCAACAACAATAAGCTTGTCAAGACTGTCTGGCTCGCGTCTAGCCACGTGACCGAAGTACTGTAGGATCCGTTGAAGGCAAATGGTCGATAGGCGGCACTTTATCTTTAATTCAGCCAGAATCGATAGATAAGTGCGACGTGCTGTCCATGGGATTCCTAGCATTTTGCGCCAACACCACATCTCGAATGCGTCAATCCTGCTCCGAATGCGTGCCTTCAGAGTCCAAGTTTCTGCGGCGTACAGAAATATAGAGAAGATCAGGGTTCTCATTAATTTTACTTTCGTTCTTCGACTAATTCCTCTGTTCCTCCAGATTTTCTCCAGTCGCTTCACCGCTGCCTTTGCAATCTGGGCTCTTAGTACCACCTCGCTTTCACAGTCACCGTCCGAGGTAATCATTGAACCAAGATAGACAAATTTGTCTACTGTATCGAGATCAAAGATCAAGTAGTTCTCCCGTTCGTTGAATAGTGCCCACCCGATCCACAAACATGAGTTTTGTTTTCGTCCTATTGATATGTAGGCCATACTCCACGCTCACTTCTTGAACCCTTTGCAGAAGCTCGGCTATTTCAGTTTCACTAGAGCCTATAATGGTGGTATCATCTGCAAAGCGTAGATTATTAATGAGGTGTCCTCCAATCCGTACGCCTCCATCCCATTCCTCCAGAACCCTTCTCATGATGTGATTATATATTACCTACCTAATAAACGTTAAGTAAAAGTAAAAGCTAATTGTTAAGTACGATACTAGTACTACCATTGATACGGTAGATTGAGGGCCTTTTTCACTATGCCCATAGAAAATATATGTGTCACGTAAATTTTAGCTGTTCTTTCCTTGACATGCCTGGAGGAAAGGATGTATCTGACCGATTTGTCCAGGGATTATGAAACAAGCCGTAAGGGAGTAAGGTAGGGTCATATCCCCCTTATTCATAACGTCGCTTAACTTCGCAAGCCGCTAAGTATTGTTTGTTCCTTTTGCTTATAAGATTGAAAGGGACAAACAATACTTACGGCTTACTAAGTTAGGAGACGTTCATGAATAAGGGGGTTAATCTATTCCATTTAATGTTTTAGCACTGAACCCGCCCCGCCACGGCTGGAACGAAACGAACATGTTCCGCCCCACCGACGGGCTGTACACCGAGGCCATCCACACCGACATATACGGTACGGGCATGATGGAGCCCGTCGCCGATGTGGACTACTATCCCAATGGTGGGATAACACAGCCGGGTTGTGTGATCTATAACTGGGAGTGCAGCCGTGACAGGTCCTTGCCTACCTTACTTTATTCATCCTTACCTAAAAAAGTGGCGAAAAAACAATCAAGTATTTTTGCATGGAAATCTTTGATCCATAGTGTACTCTATAAAAACAAGAAAATATTGAATTTACTACTGAAGTATTGAAATCACAACTTAGGGCTTGTCCATTAATCACGTCATACAATTTTGGCCTGATTTAGACCCCCCCATCCCCCATGGTGATATTTGGTGATATTTTCTGGACCCCACCCCCCCCAGCCAATATGACGTGTAATTTTTTGCCAACTTAAGTAGTCCTTTCAATAACACTTGAATTTACGAACTTTTTTGCCAACTACGAGAAGTTGTAAAACTTAGTATTTAAAAAGTGTTTTATAGAAAAGTAAAGTTTTTTTTCACTGGCTATAACGCTGTTCAGCAGATTCGAGAGTAACAAAAAATTACACGTGATTTGTCCGATGACGAAAAAATTACACGTGATTTGTCCGAGAATTGATTTTTTCTTGACCCCCCCGTCCCCCTATACAGAATGACGTGATTAATGGACAAGCCCTTAGGTAGGTACCTACCAATTAATGTCGTGTCTATAAACACCCATTTCATACGTAAGTAACTAATACATGGAGACATTATTTAGTATTTACGTCTCAAACACTGTAAACCAACCCATCGTATTTTATCCTACATACATAAATCACAATTTATTACATATATTTATACGTTTATGAATAAAAGGGTTAACTCGGTCATTCTTAAATGATCTAGATCTAATTACCGTATAGTCGTTTTTTTTCCAATTTCAGTTCTAATATTTCTATTAACATGTCACTTTTTTCAGTATTAAGATAGTGACACGGTAATTTGTTTTAGGATTTACATTTCGAGAATGAGCGATTTACGTCTCAATCACTGTAAACCCACCGTATTATGTATATTCCTATATACGTCATATATGACGTCTCCTAACTTAACAAACCGAAATTTGTCCCATTCGGTTTTATCAATATGTAAATAAGACCGCAAGCAACGAAACGGATAAACCGGTTACCTAGACGTTATATATTTTAGGTCCTTCCAATATTTCGCGGAGTCGATCACCACCGGCGGCTTCACGTCGTCTCGCTGCGAGTCCGAGATTGACGCTGTGATCGGGACCTGTGATTCTACCAACACGTTGCCTATGGGAGGTCTCAGTGACAAGACCGGGTGAGTATAAAATCCATTCTTAGTTGTCTTATACAGTAAAACAACTCTCTAACCTAAACGTGCACGTATTCGCTAGAACTAAAATAAAATTCTAACAATGCTCTAACCAGTACCTATACAACGTGATACACGAGCCACTGAAAACCTTGAACGGGGTGATTTGGTAGGTTATACTGAACAACTTTTACTATAGAGCTAACCCAGAAATCTCAAAAAAAATGTTGGCTCTTTCATACAAAATGTCGTGATCGATCGGTCAAAATGTATAAAAAAGTTTTTTTTTTAAATTTCGTGATTGGCCCCATAGTAAAAGTTGTTCAGTATTGCTTACTAAATCACCCCGTTCAAGGTTTTCATTGGTTCGTGTAACACCCTGTATACCTAAGCGTGAACGTGAGGCAAATAAAGGACAGATACAATTGGGATCATTAGGTAGGTACTTATAGTTAAGCCTATTGACAGGGCACATTGCACGTTACAGTTAAGTTACAAAAACAAAGCGCAGTCTACATATATATTTTTTGTCTTTATTTCAGTTCTTCGGGATTGTACCACTTGTTGACCAATGCGCAAGCTCCTTACTCACAAGGATAAATCAACCCTCCACTGCATTTAACTGCCGAGTGTTTTATGAAATGATTAAAATTTTAATCATTTTTTTTTTTTTTTTTTATCTTCAAGATCCACCATTAATTATACTATTTTCATTTTCTTTCGTAATATTGCAATGCGTGTTCATGAACAACACTGACTACTTACTTATTAAGATTTCTAACGCTATATCCAACCAAAGGTACCTACAAAGAAGACACTTCACCGAAGAAATGCCGAATAACAATATAACTAAGTAAATATATTCACAAATTGGATCTCGCAGCGAATTTAACTACTACCTAGCCCAACTTAGATAAATAATAAATCCAATAATGTAGAGTTCCTAGATGTCTATGCCATACGTACATACACCACTAACTTGTTGTATCAAGTTTGCATCACATACCTAACTAAAAAGTATGTACCTACCTAGTACCTTGAAATAATTAAATAAACACGATGACAAAGTAGACAGATTTTGAAATAAAGCTATAAAACGGATAAATACGCGTATATTAATTAAATTAAGCTTCATCCCGATTTTTGATTTTTATCACTTCCTTATAAATGAGAACGGAACAAAAATTAAACCATGAAGGCTTACTAACTAGTAAAAAATTGTCCAAACTTGGCCCAAAGTACAGTCAACCAATTGGAAGCTAGGCCAGTCGGGAACTACGTGGAAGTGACGCTATAAAATGGATTGTGAGAATCTTTTACTATTTGGCATTGTGACATGATTCTAGAGTGGCATACGGATCCAATTTATTGAGTGTAGGTACCTGGATGCTTAGCCAAGTTGCCAGTCGCTAACGCTTAGTAGCGTATCGTAGTTTTCCTTCACTGTCACTCTTTCATATTAGTGCGACTAAGACAGCTAGCTGCCTTTCGTTTACGATTGACGATTAAGCGTTAGCTATTGGGAACTTGTCTAAGCACCGTGACCTAACTAAAGTAAAGCATAAAACACTATCTTTGTTGCCAGCACGCCCTGCCTCACCCAGACAAATAGTATACCTATTTATTCTTTATCTACCTCACTGATACCTGCTGAAACAATGAAATCGGCCATAAAAACATACTCCCAATAAATGGAACGGTAGTGACCAGGTTTCGTAGTAAAAAACCATAACAGTTTACGACATGAACGGCTGGGTTTATGTTTACTGCCCAACAAAATATTTTACAAGGGAAGGGTCAATTTATTTTTTCTATACGGAACTCTACTGACTCGACTCGGCCCAGTTTATGTTTATACTAAAATAAAAGAATATCTTGTTCGATGACCACAGTCATGAATTGGTCCACTTTTCCAAAAAGTACTCAATATTTCCCAGATCTCAATAATCTTGACCACATCCCGAATTGGGCCGTCGATCTGTTATTTGCTCATTAAATTTTATGTAATATTTTCCACTTCCTCCAGCAACTTCTTCGTAGAAACTCGTAAAACAGAATCAGATTTATCCTAAACCTACTTAATTCAAACTCGATTTGAATTTTATAATTTAAATTGTATCTGATTTTGTAGGAGTTGGGTTAGCTAAATGATAGCGAGTGCCATCAACTTTTTATTCGTTTTATATGTAGATATATGTAGATGTAGATAGATAAATGTCAGCCTCTGTAGCCTAGTTGGTAGTGACCCTGCCTACGGAGCTGGAGGTTCCGGGTTCAAATCCCGGCGAGGGCATTATTTGTGTATTTATTTATCACAAATATTTGTTCCTTGGTCATGGCTGTCTATGTATTTAAGTATCTATAATTAATTATGTATCGATCTATATATCGTCGCTTGGTACCCACATCACAAGCCTTCATTGAGCTTACCGTGGGACTAGGTCAATTTGTATAGAATGTCCCAAGATATTTATTATTATTTATTTATTTATATATCTAGTGCAAGCAAATTTCATAATTTGGTAATTTTATTACTTAATTTTTCATACTGCCAGCCCAAGTGCTCCCACCGTCGTAAGGTCTGAAGCATTGGCATTTATTTTTTTATTTGTATATCAATACATACATAATATACAATAAAATAATATGATTAAAGGTCAGATAAACCATTGAGATGACTGTTGAGCATATTATTAAATATGCTGTTCGATAAATATTTATGCAAACGCTTACTCTTGTTTTATTGAACTAAGTATTCCTATCACTGTGTAGATTATAATATTGTTCTTATATACCTTTATAGCGTCGGCAGGACATACATGACGTAGGTTCATATTTTGATGGACACATGTTTATTTCTACCCACAGACAACAGGTTATGTTGTCTGTGTTTCTACCATAGCCATTAGCGATAATAAACAAACATGTTAGGATTGTTAGGTGAATTCATATTCTACAAACCATGTTCAATAAACATTAAATATTGTCCGAATATTCCCAATAATTGTTATATACAATCCAATACCAATACCTACGCAATTTACGTATAATATATCTACGTACCTATATGAAATAGGAACTGCTCTTCAAAAAAAACTGATGCATTAATAGGTACTTAAGTAAGTAAAGTACTTTAACTTTAAGTACCTACAATAACTTTAATGTTTTTGCTTATTCTTTTGTATACGTAAAAAGATTCCCGCAGGCGTTTTATAGTACGGTCAAATCGTACATAATTTTACCCTAAACTCGCAAATCAAGTAGTATCGCTGCATTTTTGGTATGTTGTTTAGACACCATAGGACAGTATAAAACCATATTTTGCAAGCAAAAAAAAGTTGTGCTAGCTGGGTAGTACGTGAAAAACTGCGAAATTTACGGCCATTTTTTAGTTTCTGATTTTTATTTAAAAAACCTTACGTTTTTTGATATCATATGTAAATAAACGTTTAAAGACTAATAAATTTCCAACAAGTTGAGCTAGCTTGCATCACCGTAGGTCTTATAGTTTTAGAGATTCGAGCCTTTAAAAAGTACCCCTTTTTGTAAACTAGATAAAACTTTGTGTTTTGCTAACGTTTTCGACTTAATATCGCCTCACCTAATTATGCTACGAAAAACATGCAATAATGTCCTTATAGCGCACTTAATATTCTTAAATTTAAGAGTAAAATTAGGTCAGTGAACTTTGTAGTTGAAAGTATAAACCCGAAATTCCAAAGGCAGGAGGCCCGCTATCTAAGTTTTTCATACAAATCGCAAGTCGAGTTGCAAAGCTGCAATTTTGGTATATTATAAAGGCCTTATAGATATATACGAAAATGCATATTAAAAGAAAAACAAAAAAATAATTTGGGCATAGGACGGAAAAAACGGAAAAAAAATCGAACTTTTTTTAGTTTTTGACGTTTAACTAAAAATATATTATCTTTTTGATACTAATTGCTATAAAACTAAGAAAGAACATTAAATTTGAAAGGATTTGAGCTATGTTGCATCACCGTAAGTTATATATATTTTGAGATACGACATTTCATAAAGTGCCCTTTTATCAAAACATAAACAAATTTTAGGTTACGTTAAAGCTATTCACTAAATATTGGCAAAACGTTCGCGCTAAGAAATAAAAGTAATTGTAGATAATAACTACATTAAATTTGGAACAAATTGAGCCGATAACAATTACTGTAAGTCTTATAGTTGGGGGTATACGAGGCTTCAAAACATGCATTTATTTTCTTAACTTAATGATGGGCACATTTTGAAATGTCGTATCTCTAAATCTATATAATTTAGGGTAATGCAAGGTAGCTCAAATCCTTTCAAATTTAATATTCTTTCTAAGTTTCGTAGCAATTAGTATCAAAAAGATAATAGTTTTTTAATTAAACGTCAAAAAGTAAAAGAAGTCCAATATTTTTTCAGTTTTTTTCGTCCTATGCAGAAATTCCTTTTTTGTTTTTCTTGTAATATGCATTTTTGTACGTCCTTATAGGGCCTATATATTATACCAAAATTGCAGCTTTGCAACACGACTTGCGATTTGTATGAAAAACTTAGATAGCGGACCTCCTGCTTTTTGAATTTCGCGTTTTTAGTTTCAATTACAAAGTTTATTGACCTGATTTTACTCTTAAATTAAAGAATATTAATTGCGCTATAAGATAATTATTTCATGTTTTTCGTAGCATAATTAGGTAAGGCGATATTAAACCAAAAACGTTAGCAAAACTCAACATTTTATCTAGTTTACAAAACAGGGAACTATTTGAAGTCTCGAATCTCTGAAACTATAAGACCTACGGTAATGCATGTTATCTCATCTTGTTACAAATTCATTCATCTTTAAACGTTACCTGATACATATTGTCAAATAAAATAAGTAAAAAAAGTTTTAAGTTAAACGGTTTTTATTGCACCAAAAACTAGAAAATAAAAATTTGTTATAACTAACCGTAGATGCAACTTTCTGTAGATTACTCACGTGAAACTATTATCACTGTAGTTTTCCCAAGTCGGATGCTGAAAGCCACGTTTAGCCTCTATATCAGTGGATTAAGCGTTACCTAATCGGAAACTTTTACCAAACTGAAATAAAAACGTGGGGCGTAGGTACGCAATTGTGATTAAGTCACTATAGTTATTTGAGAACACACATATAAATCAAGACAGCAATAGTGTAATAAGTTTTGTTCTGGCCTTGATAAAAGCTATTTACCTCTGTGGAAGTGATGGGACAGATGGATGATTAATTGCAAAATTAAAGCTACAATAACATATTTTGAACTTGTATGTTTCTTTCTTCATAATAACGCCCCACGTTTTTATTTTAGTTTAGTAAAAGTTTCCGATTAGGTAACGCTTAATCCACTGACATAGAGGCTAAACGTGGCTTTCAGCATCCGACTTGGGAAAACTACAGTGATAATAGTTTCACGTGAGTAATCTACAGAAAGTTGCATCTACGGTTAGTTATAACAAATTTTTATTTTCTAGTTTTTGGTGCAATAAAAACCGTTTAACTTAAAACTTTTTTTACTTATTTTATTTTCAAGTTTTTAGTGCCATTGTAAGTTAATTTCCGATAGTATACCGATGTTGTTTGTAATACGTAATACAATTATGCATTAGCGCTTATAGTCAGTAGCGTTTATAGTCTCGCGCATCACGAATCACAACATATATGTAAACGTAATGGACATTATTTTATGTGTAACGGGAGGCGAATCCCTGCTGAACAGATATTTTTAGAAATCCGACACAATTTTTTTTATTTAACATCTCGATTGACAAATAAAAACCAAAGGCTCGGCGTGGTTAATATAAGATTGAATGCCCGATGTATCTCAAATGGACGTGTTAAATATTCATACAATAAGTACCTTAGATCTAACAATAAGGAATATATCAATCAATTTGGTTTATTGACAATTTCAAGTTTAAATTTTTATCGCCCTACGCGAACCACTCACGCTGTCATTCTATCAGCTGGAGGGCCGCAGGCCCGACGGCTCGCCCTACGTGAACCACTCACGCTGTCACTCTATCAGCTGGAGGGCCGCAGGCCCGACGGCTCGCCCTACGTGAACCACTCACGTTGTCACTCTATCAGCTGGAGGGCCGCAGGCCCGACGGCCCGCCCTACGCGAACCACTCACGCTATCACTCTATCAGCTGGAGGGCCGCAGGCCCGACGGCTCGCCCTACGCGAACCACTCACGCTGTCACTCTATCAGCTGGAGGGCCGCAGGCCCGACGGTCCGCCCTTCGCGAACCACTCACGCTGTCACTCTATCAGCTGGAGGGCCGCAGGCCCGACGGCTCACCCTACGAGAACCACTCACGCTGTCACTTTATCAGCTGGAGAGCCGCAGGCCCGATGACTCGCCCTACGCGAACCACTCACGCTGTCACTCTATCAGCTGGAGGGCCGTAGGCCCGACGGCTCGCCCTACGCAAACCACTCACGCTGTCACTCTATCAGCTGGAGGGCCGCAGGCCCGACGGCTCGCCCTACGCAAACCACTCACGCTGTGAGTCTATCAGCCGGAGGGGCGCAGGCTCGACGGCTCTTCCTACGGGATTCACTCACGCTGTCACTATATCAGCTGGAGGGCCGCAGGCCCGACGGCTCGCCCTACGCGAACGACTCACGCTGTCACTCTATCAGCTGGAGGGCTGCAGGCCCAACGGCTCGCCCTACGCGAACCACTCACGCTATCACTCTATCAGCTGGAGGGTCGCAGGCCCAACGGCTCGCCCTACGCGAACCACTCACGCTGTCACTTTATCAGCTGGAGGACCGCAGGTCCGACGGCTCGCCCTTCGCAATTTACTCACGCTGTCACTCTATCAGCTGGAGTGCCGCAGGCCCGATGTCACGCCCTTCGCGAACCACTCACGCTATCACTCTATCAGCTGGAGGGTCGCAGGCCCAACGGCTCGCCCTACGCGAACCACTCACGCTGTCACTTTATCAGCTGGAGGGCCGCAGGTCCGACGGCTCGCCCTTCGCAATTTACTCACGCTGTCACTCTATAAGCTGGAGTGCCGCAGGCCCGACGTCACGCCCTTCGCGAACCACTCACGCTATCACTCTATCAGCTGGAGGGTCGCAGGCCCAACGGCTCGCCCTACGCGAACCACTCACGCTGTCACTCTATCAGCTGGAGGGCCGCAGGTCCGACGGCTCGCCTTACGCGAACCACTCACGCTGTCACTTTATCAGCTGGAGGGTCGCAGGCCTAACGGTTCGCCCTACGCGAACCACTCACGCTGTCACTCTATCAGCTGGAGGGCCGCAGGTCCGACGGCTCGCCCTACGCGAACCACTCACGCTGTCACTCTATCAGCTGGAGGGCCGCAGGCCCGACGTCACGCCCTTCGCGAACCACTCACGCTATCACTGTATCAGCTGGAGGGCCGCAGGTCCGACGGCTCGCCCTGCGTAAACCACTCACGCTGTGAGTCTATCAGCCGGAGGGGCGCAGGCCCGACAGCTCGCCCTACGCGATTCACTCACGCTGTCACTCTATCAGCTGGAGCGCCGCAGGCCCGACGGCTCGCCCTACGCAAACCACTCACGCTGTGAGTCTATCAGCCAGAGGGGCGCAGGCTCGACGGCTCGCCCTACGCGATTCACTCACGCTGTCACTGTATCAGCTGGAGGGCCGCAGGCCCGACGGCTCGCCCTACGCGAACGACTCACGCTGTCACTCTATCAGCTGGAGGGCTGCAGGCCCGGCGGCTCGCCCTTCGCAATTTACTCACGCTGTCACTCTATCAGCTGGAGGGCCGCAGGCCCGACGTCACGCCCTTCGCGAACCACTCACGCTATCACTCTATCAGCTGGAGGGTCGCAGGCCCAACGGCTCGCCCTACGCGAACCACTCACGCTGTCACTCTATCAGCTGGAGGGCCGCAGGTCCGACGGCTCGCCCTGCGCAAACCACTCACGCTGTGAGTCTATCAGCCGGAGGGGCGCAGGCCCGACGGCTCGCCCTACGCGATTCACTCACGCTGTCACTCTATCAGCTGGAGGGCCGCAGGCCCGACGTCACGCCCTTCGCGAACCACTCACGCTATCACTCTATCAGCTGGAGGGTCGCAGGCCCAACGGCTCGCCCTACGCGAACCACTCACGCTGTCACTTTATCAGCTGGAGGGCCGCAGGTCCGACGGCTCGCCCTTCGCAATTTACTCACGCTGTCACTCTATCAGCTGGAGTGCCGCAGGCCCGACGTCACGCCCTTCGCGAACCACTCACGCTATCACTCTATCAGCTGGAGGGTCGCAGGCCCAACGGCTCGCCCTACGCGAACCACTCACGCTGTCACTCTATCAGCTGGAGGGCCGCAGGTCCGACGGCTCGCCCTACGCGAACCACTCACGCTGTCACTTTATCAGCTGGAGGGTCGCAGGCCTAACGGCTCGCCCTACGCGAACCACTCACGCTGTCACTCTATCAGCTGGAGGGCCGCAGGTCCGACGGCTCGCCCTACGCGAACCCCTCACGCTGTCTCTCTATCAGCTGGAGGGCCGCAGGCCCGACGTCACGCCCTTCGCGAACCACTCACGCTATCACTGTATCAGCTGGAGGGCCGCAGGTCCGACGGCTCGCCCTGCGCAAACCACTCACGCTGTGAGTCTATCAGCCGGAGGGGCGCAGGCCCGACGGCTCGCCCTACGCGATTCACTCACGCTGTCACTCTATCAGCTGGAGGGCCGCAGGCCCGACGGCTCGCCCTACGCAAACCACTCACGCTGTGAGTCTATCAGCCAGAGGGGCGCAGGCTCGACGGCTCGCCCTACGCGATTCACTCACGCTGTCACTGTATCAGCTGGAGGGCCGCAGGCCCGACGGCTCGCCCTACGCGAACGACTCACGCTGTCACTCTATCAGCTGGAGGGCTGCAGGCCCGGCGGCTCGCCCTTCGCAATTTACTCACGCTGTCACTCTATCAGCTGGAGGGCCGCAGGCCCGACGTCACGCCCTTCGCGAACCACTCACGCTATCACTCTATCAGCTGGAGGGTCGCAGGCCCAACGGCTCGCCCTACGCAAACCACTCACGCTGTCACTCTATCAGCTGGAGGGCCGCAGGTCCGACGGCTCGCCCTGCGCAAACCACTCACGCTGTGAGTCTATCAGCCGGAGGGGCGCAGGCCCGACGGCTCGCCCTACGCGATTCACTCACGCTGTCACTCTATCAGCTGGAGGGCCGCAGGCCCGACGTCACGCCCTTCGCGAACCACTCACGCTATCACTCTATCAGCTGGAGGGTCGCAGGCCCAACGGCTCGCCCTACGCGAACCACTCACGCTGTCACTCTATCAGCTGGAGGGCCGCAGGTCCGACAGCTCGCCCTGCGCAAACCACTCACGCTGTGAGTCTATCAGCCGGAGGGGCGCAGGCCCGACGGCTCGCCCTACGCGATTCACTCACGCTGTCACTCTATCAGCTGGAGGGCCGCAGGCCCGACGGCCCGCCCTACGCAAACCACTCACTCTGTGAGTCTATCACCCGGAGGGGCGCAGGCCCGACGGCTCACCCTACGCGATTCACTCACGCTGTCAGTCTATCAGCCGGAGGGACGCAGGCGCGACGGCTCGCCCTACGCGAATCACTCACGCTGTCACCCTGAGTCTATCAGCCGGAGGGCCGCAGCAATGACATACGGTACTAAGCCGTGGTCGCTTACAATGGGCCTCATAAGAAGGCTCAAAGTCACCCAAAGGGCAATGGAGAGGCCTATGCTAAGAGTCTCTCTGCGGCGGTCACGTACCGGAAGGCGCAGCGTGGGTAGGCCCCCCACAAGGTGGACTCATGCCCTGACTGGCACAGGGCCGGTCCTTGTGGCAATCTTTGGGGGAGGCCTATATTCACCAGTGAACGTCTTTCAGCTGATATGATGATGATGATGATGATAATTAAATCCGTATGTTTCTACCAAATATCTAAAGCAGTACTGCAAAATCTACATATCGCTAAACCTAGCGGTTGTGGCAGGCAGTAACACTGGAGTATCAGATTTGAGGAGTTGGATGTTAGTATTAAATTCACATGTTTCTACTTAATATCTAAAGAACTTCTTTAAAATCAAGATATCGATAAAAGATAAACCTTGCGTTTATTGTAGGCAGTACTGCAGCATCAGGAGTGAGGAGTTGGAAGTCAAGATCAGGCTGTTAGTATTTGATTATGCCAAACATGCTATACTTTCATTTTCACGTGTCTAACACTCTCGGTTAAGGTAAGCAGTACGTCTGCAGCATCAGGCTTTGAGGATACAAGGATACAAATATTATAATATTGCATTGTCATGGGGACTTGATAAGAGTTCCAAATTTTATTGATTTCGGTGCAGTGGAAGTGGTCGAAAAATCGATCACAAGATTTGAAGCATCGACGACAGTTGATACGCGGTGAAGTTAATAAAAACCGTTTAAAAACGTAAGGCTTTTTTTATAAAAATCAGAAACTGAAAATAGACAGTAAATTTCACAGTTTTTCACGTATAACGCAGCTAGCACAACTTTTTTTTGCTTGCAAAATGTGGCTTTATACTGCCCTATGGTGTCTAAATAACATACCAAAAATGCAGCTTTACTACATGTTTTGCGAGTTTAATATACGATTTGACCGTACTACAATTAGTTGTACAAGAACTGCTTTGTTACCCAATAATAATCTAAGCCCATTTCTGCTTCGTCGTTGAGTAAGGCCATATTGAAAGTAGTGTAAAAACGCTACAGAATAACAATTTAGGGTAAAATTCGTAAAATCACCCGACACGCAGTTTTCAAATGGCATGAAATCTTAAAATACAGATGTTAACCAAATAATTATACCTTAAAAAATACTAAACAGCTATATTTTCAGAAAATAGCTGTTTCTATACACTGAGTGATCTCTAAGTGGCTCAGTCTAGGAACTTTCAGCATGCCCCTCGTAGTTACGCGGTATTGCACTATCCCCGACGATTTGTCAACTCGTATATTTCTTACTAATCTTTTATAAGATACGGAATCTTACTTGATTAATTTTTGCGTTACGGTATACCAACTTAATCTAAAAAGCTCAGCTCTTGTTACGTTTCTGTGAGATAATCTGGTTTCGTATTTCATATTTTGAGCATTCTCCAAAAGTTTAAGTAGGCAATCAAGAATTTACAAAGTAGGACAGCGGTGTTACGATGCCGTGAACGTAAGTAATATAACGTATACCTGGCCTACTACCGCGAAAATCTAAATTCGTAAATTTCGCAGATTTTTCTCTGTCACTCAAACGAAGGCGTCATTAGAGTGAGAGAGACAAATCCTCGAAATTTACTAATTTCGTTTTTCGCGGCAGGGCCGCTGTAGCTGTAGCCGTACCATGAGAGTACGCCGTACCGTAAATTAGTCCATCACGCTCGCTCCAACCCATCAGTGCGAGCGTGATAGACTGCTTAACGCATCGAGTGAACGCTAATGTAAGCGTTACTTGCCAACTCATGGTACGGACATAGTACCAACTTGCAAACTTGTGGTAAGAACACTTGAGAGAGGAACAAATGCCTACCATCTACGTGACTTACATATTTATCGTAGCTACCTGTTTTTGTAAATTCATGTTTTTGATTATCACATTTTTGCATTAATGAACATATCATTTTCATTTTTGTTACGTCTAGAACGCTAATTAATAGTAGATTGTACAACAAGGGCATAAAGTGACCCATTTTTTGGTCGGAGCGAAAAGCGAAGACCAAAATAGTAGACGAGGCCGAGGGTAAAATGGACATAATATTATGTACATAAATATGTATACACTTTTTTATCTTGTGCCGTTACAATAAGGTGCAAGAGTGTATACATATTTTTGGCCTTGACTGTACACTCTGCTTTTCACTTCGTTTGCGAGGAAATTAAAACACAGCGAAGTACTTAGTCGTAAAGCAAAATAAGAAAAATATATAAACAATACCTGCCAACTGTTTTTTTTTTAACCTGTGATTAGAGTTTCAGTTGCTCGGTTTTCTGCAAAGTCAAACATTTCGGAGCATTCTTGAACGATAATCGATATCTATTTTATGTGCTTTACTAAATTTAATGACAGAAAATACAGAATTCTAATATTGTACTTAATATAAATAAAATAATTCCTGGTGCAGGCTTGCTATTGCAGTGCAGCGCGGAAATGCTGCTAGTTTGTTAGGCACCTTTGCACCGGGAATGTTGCGGGGTGGGTTATTTGACTGATTGATGTTTCAATTGTTTTAGCTTTAAGGTTCTTTAGTTATAAGTTTAGATTGGTATTATGGTATTATTTACTAGTTTTATTTGCCTTTAATGTTTAAGCTCTACCAATGCAAAACAATACAAACATCATCACATATAATAAAGGTTTTTTTTTTTTTTAATCTTTATTTATTAAAGGGTTTTATCAAGGTTGATAATGTCACCCTAATTGTTACAAATCATACAATCATCTTCGCTTAATACCTAAATTAACAAGCTTATATAAGTCTTTAGCTGCTTTACATACTGGCTGAGCTAAAATACTATTACATGCACCGGTTTGAGATAAATTAGCCTTATGTCTAGTCACAAAAGCGTATCTTTCAACTTCGTTCCGGTTACACTCCATCATGATGTGAACAGCATCTTCTCTTTTTTCCACATTCAGTACAGTTAGGCGAATCACTCTTACGCATTAAAAATGCGAAGCTATTTAGTGCAATGTGGCCAGATCGAAGTCTGAAAGCTGTTACCATATCTTTCCTGCTCAAACCAGTACCTCTAAACCATGGCACTTGGCAAAGACTAGGCTGGATAGTTTTATACCATATACCTTTATTTAGGGACCTTTCATCAAAATGCTCTTTCCATATGTTTATGCACTTAGAACGAACAATGCTGAGGCAATCAGTATAGTATGGTAAACATGTGGCTTCTATTCCATCTGTAGAAGCTTCTCTGGCCAACCTATCGGCCACTTCGTTTCCATCCAAACCAATGTGCGATGGTACCCATTGCAACTTTACCGTAATCATTGTATTATGTAATAATACGTTTAATGATCTTATAATGCTATAGGCTATCGGTGCTCCTCGAAAGTTCGAGGTGCATCGAGCCAAATACTGTAACGCACTTCTGGAGTCTGTACATATAACAAAATGACCGTTATTAAATGATTCGATGTACGCAATCGCCTCTGCTATAGCTATCAATTCTATGTACATAATAGAGATGTTGTCATTAATTCGTATTTTAATTGAACTCACTATTTGTGGATCATAAATAGCCAATCCAGCACCATCTGTACATTTAGAGCCGTCAGTATAAAATGGCCCTTTAATAAAATAATATAACAAGTTTTGCCCGCTATACTATTTTATTGCTCATCAATAAAACTGTGCAATATGTTTAACTATTTGACTGTTGGGACTACTTGGGACCGATTACCTTATAGTTAGAAAAAAATACTTTTATGTTCTAGACCATAAAATGCGATTTTATATCGTAAAGGTGCACTTTTTGAGCAAGAGAAGTGAATTTTTTTTTTATCAATTTGTACACCTGTTCTTGCAGGTAGTGTTCGAAATATATAAATTATATATCAGGAAAACCTACCCATGTTTCATAAATAAATCATCTGATTACTTTCTATGGACTCACTACCCTAAGTAGTTCAGGTTGTGGATGCGAGATGAGAGTAGAAGCTAAATTACGCAGATGCAAGCCTAATCCCGCAGCCATTTTTTCATGGTACTCAAGTGGATTATAAGTAGATACTTAAAGACTCAATAAAGCTCGCATTTCCATACAAACGCCGTTTCCTGTTCATTTACAAATTGCACAGGATATATTTCAGCTTTGTAAATAGGAGTCTGCGTTCTGTTTATTCAATTTATTTCAAACCTTATTCGAATTTAATGTACCTAAATTCGAATACTCATCCGTGTAAGAGTGCGCCCCGCTCGCACACATTTCGCTATAATTAGCGGAAGCGAGGGCGTATGAAGCAATACGTTTTCAATTTAATGCAAATATGTAATCTTTATTTCAGAAATGACAACCTGTTACTCAACATGGCAAATAATGAAAATTGGGAGTACATATCGGATTTATATTTTTAATTAAACATAACTTGGAGAATTCCAGCAAGTCCCAGTTATATTAATCACAGTTTAAGTACAAATAAGTTAAATACATAATTACTAGTAAACAATACACACAATACAATAATTTATTTTGAATAAAACTTACCCGCAGGTGTAATCTGATCCGAGAAATCTAAAGCTTAACCAATTTCATTCCACGCTCTGATTTACGATATCAAATATTTGCTCATTATATTCTATAAAAAGAATCAATAATCCCAGTCAGTACACGTGATTTGCCAAGACGAAATTAAAGCTCACCCTGTATAGGTTACGTGAAGTAAACAACCACAGATTTACGGCTATCAGAGGATTCAGTACAGTCGCTCCAAGTCCGCGCTCCGCGTCGCCCGCCCGCATGCTCTTGATTCATTCAATATACAATCGGACACCTGATAAGTAGTAGAAAACATCAGTGACTTGTTCATTTATGGGTTAAAGTTGTGGTTACATTTTGTTGGAAGTTGTGCAAGAGATTTTGTGTTTTCAAAATGATGCTGCTTGAAACAAAGTAGGTAAGCACGTGTTGAACATTATTACTAGTGTGTGTTTACTCATATGACTGTATTACGCTTAGTAGAGGTTTTTACATAATTTGTTAGCTAACTAAATAAATTTTATATAAATATAAAGCAGATTAGCATTTTTTTGCGTAAGCAATGTAGGATGCACCTTGTGGTAATTCTTTTACCTAATTCTTACCTAGTTACCTAAGTAGGTACATTACCTACTTGTCAAAATTTTAAATAGGTATAATATTAAATAATATTATTTAATATATAAGTAAAGAATATTTTCTTCGGTTACCGCGAGGATTACTCATGAAATAAAACTAGCATCCGCAGACCACGAACCCAGTAAAGTGTTCGAAACGTCGGAATGAAGTTAAAATTAGTTAATATACGCGAGCTTATCCGTTTTCATAGTTTTATTTCATACAAGTAAAGGTTAATTAAAATAAAATCCTCTTGAAACCCTTGTTACGCGGTAGTTAGGTATGTACTACATAACTCTTCGCTCATCTTTAATAAATATTTCAATTAATATGAATCTATACCTAAACTTTTATGATTACGTTTTTCTACTCGTATAACATCGCGAACATCTTGGTATCAATCATATTACCGTCGGTTAATATTATAGAAGTATAGCAGTATTAATAAAAACACTCATGTAAATTAATCCACGTATGATGGGCAGGGCCTTGATTGTATTGGCCGATCGTCAGTCAATTTTCGTTATAGGATCCAGAAGAGTTTAATAATATTTCAATATTGAGTCTATTCATAATTAACTTTTATTGAATCGCGTGAAGAGCTCGAGAGAGCCAAATTAATCTAAAGGTGCGTTTAAACCAAAAGAACTTCGCTGTTCTAGCGCCCGTTCTACGAAATCAACCAATCACGTTTTGTTTACCGATCGAATTTCGTAGAGTGGGAGGTTAGAACAGCGAATGCTCTTTTAGTTTAACCGCACCTTCAAAGGAAGAGTAGAGTAGGTACACTAGGTACGTTCAAGCCAGGTATAGGCATAAAAAAATTATGAAGATATGTAAGCCTAGAAACTTGACTGACTGTATATTTCATTCAGCCTCTGTAGCCTACTCGTAGTTCCTTAGGAAGCTGGAGGTTCCGATTTCAAATCCCGGCGAGGGCATTATTTCTGTACATTTATTTATCACCAACATTTGTTCTATGGTTGTGGCTGTCTATTTAAGTATCTACATTTATTTATCTATTTTACATATCGCTTGGTACCCACATCACAATTGAGCTTACCGTGGGACTAGGTCAATCTGTGTAAGCTGTCCTTTCATTTATTTATTTAAAAAATACAACTACCAGATGTAAGTACCAGAATGTTCTGCATGATTGCACTGCACTGGAGTCGTTTAACGCAAATAGAACACTTGAATTAATTACCATGTTTGCTTTCAGGTACGATTTGAGAGAAAAATGATAAGGTCGAGATATAACAAATGGACATCAGATAAACTGTGGCGGTTGAACCATGAGTACTTCGACCTCGCCCAAGTCTTCGCTAGCCAAGCTCGGCCTCTACCCCAAGCCGAAGCCGTTTAAAATCATGGTCTTGGGACAATCTGGAGTAGGAAAATCTGGTGAGCAATCATCAGAATCATCATAGCTTTATTCAATTAATAATTTATGGTAGCTGGTGTAGTGCCCTAAAGATTACCGACCCATTGGGAGAACTAGGAAATTTCGAGGAGTTGTCGTCGAAATTTAGCCAAGACATCACAGTACGATTCACAGTATTCAGTCGGATCTGCTGCATTGCATTTAATTTAACACTGTATTCTCTTCGGTTACCGCGAGGATTACATATGAAATACTTAAAACCATGGAAAACTTGAAATAAAACCATAGAAATTTAACTTCATCCAGAAGTTTCGAACAGTGTTACAGTGTCCAGACCACGAACCCTGTAAAGTGTTCGAAACGTCGGGATGAAGTGAATATACGCGAGTTTATCCGTTTTCCATAGGTAGTATTAATTAAACACATCAAGTATATATCCACTCTACTATGTACTCGTAGGTACCCACAGTGCTTAGATTGAATACGTGAGATTACACAGATTGCCATTCACGGATGCGGCTATGCTCGGCTGCCGTTATTTGTCACTAGTTACCTATCTCAATTATACTGAATCCTATTGTCTATACCTTCTGCTAGTTCCGCTGCGCGTGCGTGTACTTAATACACACTTTTTATACCTTTCGGCTACTGCCGAGTGTTTAGTGGCGCACCGATCCCGTTTGAATGACAAGTATCGCATATAATTCACGTGTACCTTTATTATTCGTAGGTATAACACCGTGTTTTTTTATTTCCGTTAAATTTAACAAGCTGCTCCGTACGTTACTTGGAGCTACCTGGTACCTTTATCGTTTTCTGTAAATACATTATTTTTGGTTCTCTAAATCATCTCCGAAAATTTATTGTACGAATATTACATCGCAACCAATTTTTTGCATAAAGTCATTTCGCCGAATGATCATCTTGCAATTGAATTTTATGAAATCGTTTCATTTCCCAACTAAACGGCTGGCAATTCAATCTTTGAGCTTGGTTTTTAATTGGAACTTTTTATAATACATAGTTTCATGTGGTTTATGGTTTAGTTGGTATAATATACATTTAGCTAACTAATAACAAAACAGTCGGTTCTGGCGCTTCGCCGGCCGCTGCCGCGGCACGCTCGCTTCGCTCGCTCGGCTCGCGCGCTGTAAGGTCGCAGTTTCACCTAACACTCCTCCTCGCTTCGCTCGTCGTCGTACCTAACTGGACTCTGTGAAATGTTTTTTAACGGTATTCTTTGTTAGGCAAGTTCAGAAACATGGTTATGCTAAAAAGTTTCCTCATATACGAAAAGGACGACGAAACGTTATTCGGCCTAGTGAAAGATTTGACAAATGATGAGTATGCTAAAAACATTGTGTCATCACAATAATCCGTTTTATAATAATCCTGCCAAATGAAGCGTTGGCATACAAAAATTTGCTAATAGTTGGTTGTCAAAGTGAACCATCGGCGAAATGTTGGTTGGCAAATGAAATTCGGGCAAAAAAAGTTCAGAGAAAAGGCAGAACCCCATTATTTTTATTATAGTATTGTTTTATAGGTAAGTATTTTTTATTTGTTATTTATTAGTTATTAAACAAAATAAATATAAAAAATATATGCATTCATTATCACATTATTCCCGATTTTGGCTTACAAATCTACACCGAGCTCTTAATTCAGTACCTAAACATTTATTTGGTTGGATGGTGTCAGATAACTATTTTTGCGGCCTTCATAGCGCAAGGTACTTATATATTGCCGGTGACTGTACAAACTGTACCATGCCGTTATTATTTCTTCTCCTAAAAACTTTAGCAAATAGCTAAACTATGTTTACTAACTTCTAAACTGCTTAAGTAATGACATTTTATCAAAGAGAATTTTACCACAGAATTTCTATTTTTTTTTTGGTAAACAGAAATTAAAAAGTCCTTCTTTGATCGACGTCTCTTTGTTCATCTCTCGCGCTGTGTTGTGTTGTGATTGTGACAGAGTAACTCATCTATAACCGTAGGTAGCATCGCCGGGAGCAATAAGAGAGTAAAGTACAAATCGTGGTCTAATCGCAAACAACGAGTAATTGATTTGTCTTAAGTTACTCGCAGGCTGTATCGAATGACACAATACGGTTTCCTCGCCGCTCCACCGTTGTCTGCACGTACTTCATTATGTCCCGACACGCGCCACGACCCACAATGACTTTTGCCAAGTTAATATACCGGAATCGCGTTTTATAAAGCTACAATTTACAATTTTACCTCTCCTTTTAATATGGCTGTTGGAAAGAGAGACGGCGACAAAATTATAGCTTAGGTACAGCTTTGTAAACTGCTACCCCGTTGGTAAATCGTTAAACTCGTGGTAGTCGCGCCGCTAAAGTAAAGACAGATACATTTAAGGCTCCGGTGTAGTTATTTTACGAAATTGCTCATCTTTGCGAAAGTACATTGGAGTAACTAAAAACAATCCTGCTGGTATTTTAACATAAAACAGAAGATCATTTCACGTCTAAAGGAATAAGTGGAGTACTTTTTTATTTTTGTTCTTAGTTTTTTAATAATGTACCTCAATCTAGGAGCTGTTTCATGATTTTTGACTGAAGAGGTAAATTTGTTCACTTTTTTTGTAATCAAAATGATATTTAAGCGGTATGTAACTTATATATATGAGTTGGAAAATGAGTCGTCTAAGGAATAAGTGGAACACTTTTTTTCATTTTCATACATATTTTTTGAATAAATTCGAATTTAGCTAGAACGAATTTAAGAAAAAATACCACAGTTTAGTAGATAAATTAGAGTACTTATAAAGCATATTTCATAAAAATAATAATGCAAAAATAAACATCAATTCATGTCTAATTAAAATATTATAAATTTTATTAGAGGACATGAAAATTTATATTGGAAAATCTAGATACAGTATTGTATGAATCAACGTCCTCGCAAAACAAGGTTACTTATAGTCGTGTTTTTGGATACTAAATAATAATATATATTTATCAAAACTATTTTTTTGTAATACCAATGGTACCTTTTATCTTAACAATTGCAATTCATACGCATTAATTCATTATTAACGATTTTCACTTTCAAAAGTATACCGGACTCTTAATAAGCAGTGCGCTCCGTTTGTATATTTGTATTTTAGAAATTAATATGTCAGACTGCTGAGGAAGCAACCCCAAAAAAATGTTCACAAAATGTTTGTTTGGTTAGGTACCTACCTACTACTAAATTAATATTATTAACATTAATATTGTACCTACTGTTGTAATTGGCCCGAGCTCTGGCTGTAAATAAGCCATTAATGGCTTTAGCCACAGATGTCATATACATATACCATAGATCAAGCAAACGTATCTACTTAGCGTGTCAAATGAACTCAGTAAAATCTACTGAGTTGTCCGTCTTTAATCGCAGCTTGCAGCTTTCGGGCGTCAAATTTTGTAAGTTGAAGTGAACAAAAACATTAATAATGCCCCCTTAAGTAATATTAATTGCAACAACACAAAAAATATGGATATTGAAGGGCCTGAGACATATTTAAAATCATAGGCAAGTAACAACTTCAGTACAAAATCTGACACGCTCGGCCGCCATACAAATGAATGAACTTGTTTCTTCTATCCAAATCTAATTCTGTGGTTTTAGCGGTTAAGTTAGGTACATGAAACTCTGCGTTAAATAAAATATTTTTGGACCTTTAATAAATAAAAAATAGTTTTGCCTAAAAATAATACTTTCCCTTCTGTTAGACACAAAAGCTGGTACTCACCTCACCTATAGCTTACAGAGGCAATAATACTTACCTAACTATTGTCTGCATAATTTATTTTCTATCCGTCATCTCTCATACTCGAGACGCATAGACGCTAGAAAACTCGTGATTGTTATCTGAAAGTCTGGTGCTCTTCAGTTCTTTCAAGCTACATATAAAACACTGCAAAACACACTGCAGACAGGGCTGCAGTGTTTTATAGCTTGAACTGAAGTCCACCAGACTTTTACGAGAGTGAATGAAGTGAATGGTGTATTCATATTTATAGGGCGACCTGACGATCGAATAGCATCACCGACTGGATTAACTGTGTATAGAAAACAATATATATCTATAAATATAATTTGCTGTAAAATAACGTAGGTATATATGTAACACGTAAATCTAGCGCAATAATATATCATAGGTACCTACTTAATGCCTTACAGTATTTAAGAAACAGGACTTCCTTGTTAAGCTTTTAGTAGTTAGTATCTAACTATCTAAGTTATTTTCAATATTAAATTAGGTAACGCCCATACCTAAATAAATTACTTGTTTAAAAAAAACTGTGTTATAGTAGATTGTGTCACAAGGGATCAAAATGGTATATTTCCGGCGTGGGCGTATATTGAATCCTGAGCGTAATGAAGGATTCAAGCGTTAACGCCCAAGACGAAATAATTATGATATCCTGTGACACATACTGCTTTTCACACCACCTATGAGAAAAACAAAAGATGTATGTGATATCATATATCTTTTGTTTTTTTTTCAAGAATTTTTATCAATTATGAACGTACTGTTTATTTTCATATTTCATTGTAATTTTTTAGACTGGCAATAGAAAGACCTTGAACAGAAAAGTGCCACTTTGATCCCTCCTAGCAGGGAAGAAAAGACGCGTATTCGAATAGGTGGTGTGAAAAAAATATTTCCTGCTTATTGTAAATATAGTGTTCGACCATCAAAGTATTCGATTTTTTAAAATAGATGTGCATAAGAAACCTTCCAATGCAGCAGCCTTTCAGGTACGCGTCCCTAAATTCGACCCTTGTTGTCTTACAGCGTTAGTGGTGCGATTCATTACCCGGCGCTTTATAGGGGAATATGACCCCAATTTGGAGAAGATCTACGCCTTTCAAACTGTAATTGACAACGAGATGGTTTATTTTGAAATATTGGACTCTGCGGGCGATCCTCACGTGAGTTATATTTTCTTCTAATTCAATTTAGGTAGTCGTTCACCGCCCACTGATAAAAGAAAAGATTGTTGATGAAATATTTTTGCACGAATTCGTTTGATTTAATCCGCAGCATACTTAGCGATTCGAGGAAGCCACGGCCTAACACTAACTACTTACGAACCAATGTGTAGCGGGTCGTAATGATGTTTCCGCTTTCTTTGTCGAGGGACAAAGACCCGCCAAAAATTGGGGAATAATGCGTGAAATTAAAATTCGAACAATATCCACATCCTTTCAGTGTGCGCTAAGTGAAAAGCTGTTTTAAGCGATAAGTGAGGAATCTGTCTAAATCGTATTTCGTTTGTACCTTCGAGATTGCTTTGTAATAAGCCCCATAATAAATGACGCCAATGGCTCACGAAATTAGCTTCCGTTCCTACGGTTCCATGAATTTCGTTTTCGTATTTATGATTTCATTTAACCCGAACCAAAATAAGTTTGCGCGGGACAAATTGGTGCTAATTAGTTAAATAAGAATTATGTATTCAGAAAGCTTGCTCAAGAATAAGATTTAATTGGAGCAGGGAATGCCACGCACAATTAAATAATAAATTAAATATGGATATATTTTGAATCAAACTCGGGCCTCGTTTGAAATCCTCAAAGCAATAATATGCCTAATAATGTCCAGTCGGATAAATGAAACAAACGTTGCTCTTTCCTCATCTCTAATTAATTATTACATAGCCGAAGTTTCAGTTTGCCCTGTTTTAATTACCAAACCTTTTGCCTTACCTGCTCTAATTTCGTGCATATTAAACATTAACTAACGGTGACAGTACGTCGACAGAAGGGGTGCTTGTAAACTCCTGTCAGCGAAAGTGTTGATTAAATGGCCACCTTGTATAGGTATAGTAGTTAAACTAGTATAGCAATAAACACTATAATATGTTCGGTAATATAATAATTATTGATACATTTCCATCGTCTGTCCAGGAGAGTGAGTACACGAATTTAGAGAGCAACATCAGATGGGCCGAGGCGTTCATCCTCATGTACTCGGTCACGGACAAGTGTTCGTTCGACGAGTGCCACCGGCTCAAATTTCTGATCAACTACAACAAAAGGCGGCGACGGATCGCGTCATCAATGAAGGTTAATTTTATTAGACGTGGCGTAATTTATGGGTCCTGTAGCCGTACCATGAGTGTTGAGGTATCGGTTACGTTAGGTTTTAGTCAATACATAAAGCATTCTATCGCGCTCGCACTTATTCATCGCACTATATCGAGTGAAACAAATAACGTAACCGTTACTTGGCAACTCGCTTTCGTGCTCGCTCCACGCAATATAATTATCGTTTCTATTACGTATCGAGTAAAACCTAACGTAATCGATACTTAAAAACTCATGGTACGGCTACTGCACACCGGGTGGTCTAGCGATTTTCCTGTAAATCCTTGATTTCCTTTTATGTGATTGGGGTCGAGGACGCGAATATAATTTGAAATAATGAGCCAGAGAACCATTATATTATATTACAGTTGTTGTGATCGAGAATTTGTTAAACCAAAGTACACAGTCATTGAACGGCGCCCAGTAGGTACCTACGCTTCAAAAACATGTTTTTGTAAGTTTACTCATCGGCTAATTTCAATAATTTGATAGTTTTCTTGTGTATACATTGGCCCTGTAGACACAGAGTAATAAGATTTTGAAAAGTAAATAAAATGTAACTATCATTGAGAAATTTTAAGCTAGATAAATTCGAAAGTATCGAAACTCTCCTTGCCGGTACTGGGGTAGGTAAAATTGACTCTACCGCTCGAGGCATGGGCGTTAGCTCGCCTTTGGAGTCCTTTGTGTCTATTGCAAAAACATGTACACAGTAAAGGGATGTAATGAAAACAAAATTTAACGACACTATTTTACTTACATCATTTTTGAAAAGATCCTTTTGCATTTAGCCAAAGCCAACTGCCTGCATCGCGTAATAGGTAATTATGTTTACAGGATAGTGTGCTGGAGACTCCAGTGGTGCTGGTGGGCAATAAGGTGGACCAGCCTGGTGACCGCATGATGTCTACCGAGGAGGGGCAGCGCCGCGGCAAGGAGATCGGCTGCGTGTGCTTCCATGAGATCTCAGTGCGCGAGAGCATCGACCAGGCGAGTTCTAACCAATTACTTCATTGCCAACGAGTGCTACGCTCGTAGCCGAACCCAGTTCCCGGCGCTCAATGTGTTAAATCATCAGTCGTTCATCTTCACGTAGGGATGTCCTACAATCAGCGCGTATAGCGGCATAAGGAGGTACATGTCCATAATCGCCTCGCTGGGCAGGCGGATTGGAGATCAGAGTTTTTAAAAAGCGTCAGAGTTGACTAATGAGTCGACTCTTAGGACACCCACGGAAAGAGTTGGGACGGTGACAAATGTATTCTTACTG
Organism: Thaumatotibia leucotreta; assembly: GCA_025490895.1. Taxonomy (NCBI): domain Eukaryota; kingdom Metazoa; phylum Arthropoda; class Insecta; order Lepidoptera; family Tortricidae; genus Thaumatotibia; species Thaumatotibia leucotreta. Next base: position 132,153 of record JALPQI010001012.1, read on the forward strand.
CCGTAACCACGCTATTTCAAAAGTGCAGTACTAAATAAAATAAAAAATTGTAAGTTTTCTCTATTTGCTTCGCTTCTGCTCTAATAGGCAAGATCCCGGAAAGAGCAAAGCAAATAAACGATCGAAAGGATTCCCGGTAGCCCCGGGCCCTGTATAGTCTGCTTACTGCTTACCATGAGCTGCCACCGCGTTAACACAATAGTACATTGTGCATCAAGGGAGGTAAGTACGGAATTACTAACGAGAGTGTTAGAAGCCCAACGCCGTTAGGCGGAGGGCTTTTATGACTCGAGTTAGTAATCCGCTTACCGACCGTGATGCATACAATGTTTTTCATCACACTTGCCAATCAAAAAATCAGTTTTAAGACATAATATTATTAAATGACGTACTGAAATTTCTATTACTCCCTAGGGAATTTCACTTTTCTATTACTCCCGCTACGCGCGCAAGCAATGGCGCGCTTAGACAGCAAGTGTGATGAAAACTTACTTTTCACACCACCTATTCGAATACGGGTCTTTTCTTGCCTGCTAGGAGGGATCAAAGTGGTACTTTTCTGTTCAAGGACTTTCTATTGCCAGCCTAAAAATTACAATGAAATATGAAAATAAACAGTACGTTCATATTGATAAAAATTTCTTCAAAATCGATTATTTGAATAAATATTAAATATGTGGATATATATTTTATTTTTCTCATAGGTGGTGTGAAAATCAGTATGTGTCACACACGGTATCAAAATTATTTCGTCTTGGGCGTTAACGCTTGAATCCTTCATTACGCTCAGGATTCCACTTTAGAATCACTCCCTACGGTCGGGATTCAATTGTGGAATCCGTCGCTCCATTCAGGATTCAATATACGCCCACGCCGGAAATATACCATTTTGATCCCTTCGGACACAATCTTCTATTCTATCCTTACGCTCGTACTTGCTCATTGGTGCGAGCGAGCCGGATAGAAGAAGTCCACGTTAATAACGCGGCGGCGGTTCATGGTACGGAATGACGACTCGATTCACTAAAGAACGGTTCACATTCACACTAGACCGTGTCAAGTCCATGCCAGGCCGGGGCCGATCCGTCCTTCGCTTCGTTTGTATGGCTAAAGTAACGTCAGAACACCAAGGAGACTTAGTTACAGGATCGAAGGAAGGTTCAAAATATGTAGTCCGTGGGCTAGTCGGCCTGAAATTAGAAAACGGTATAATTTGGGGGTACCAAGTGTCCTTTTTACAGTAGTTAGACATATTCATAAGGATGTTAAACAAGTATGATAGACATCTCAAAGTGGTAGCTAATAGGCATACGGGCTATTTCAAGATTTCCGTTGTATGACAGGTATGGTTAAAATTAGAAGGTACAAATTTTTCTTTTCACGGCTGTTAGGTAAGCTTATAAAAATGTCAAATATGCAGGATTGCCATTTATAAGTGCTACCTAACAAAAATGGGGGCCAATCAAAGATGGTGGATATCAAGTTTTACAAAATCAAGTATATCTCGAGAACGATTAAATATATCTAATTACTCTCTGGAACAAAATTAAAGGCATATCTGTAAGCTTCATATTTTGCATATACACCATTTTGCTAAAACCAACCAATAATTAATTATGACCAAATTTATGAAACTTTCGTGATTCTGATTTTTTTTGTGTCGTGGTTTTACATAGTAGTCATGACGCTAGAACAATTAAATATTTTTTTAAAGATAGTGTATTTAATAAGCTTTAATTTGATGTATATAACTTGTTGACGGTATTAAAAAAAAGACCCATAAAAAATATTTAAATGAATTGTAGTCATAATCCACCGTATACTTAGTGATTTAAGAGGCGGTTTTTTTTATATTTTTCAATCTTGGTTATTTGAAATAAGCACTATTATTGTTGCACGTTATTATAGTGGCACTTACATCGCCTCTTAAATCATTAAGTATACGGTGGATTATGACTACAATTCATTTAAATATTTTTTATGGGTCTTTTTTTTAATACCGTCAACAAGTTATATACATCAAATTAAAGCTTATTAAATACACTATCTCTAAAAAAATATTTAATTGTTCTAGCGTCATGACTACTATGTAAAAACATGACACAAAAAAAAATCAAAATCACGAAATTTTCATAAATTTCGTCATAATTAATTATTGGTTGGTTTTAGCAATATGGTGCATACGCAAAATATGAAGCTTACAGATATGCCTTTAATTTTGTTCAAGAGAGTAATTAGATATATTTAATAGTTCTCGAGATATACTTGATTTTGTAAAACTTGAGATCCACCATCTTTGATTGGCCCCCATTTTTGTTAGGTAGCACTTATAAATGGCAATCTTGCATTTTTGACGTTTTTATAAGCTTACCTAACAGCCGTGAAAAGGAAAATTTGTACCTCCTAATTTTAACCGTACCTGTCATACAACGGAAATCTTGAAATAGCCCGTATGCCTATTAGCTACCACTTTGAGATGTCTATCATACTTTTTTAACATCCTTATGAATATGTCTAACTACTGTAAAAAGGACACTTGGTACCCCCAAATTATACCGTTTTCTAATTTCAGACCGGCTAGCCCACGGACTAATGGACCCGTAATTTTGCCAGAACTTTGACAGTTATGCCAACATTATTTAAATTAGACAATTCTGGATATGGACGATATTAATATTGTCAATAACATAAACAAAGTTGTTTTGAGTTTTCTTGTCACTGAAATGGGGACGCAAAAGAAAAGCAAAAATTTGGTGTAATGAGGTTCAAGAAATCCAACTAAGCGACATAACCTGTAAGTATGATAAAAGTTCGAGTGATTCGCCAACGCCTGCTACCGCGAACACCGAAGTACGTAAATTTCTGAGTTTTGTCTCTGTCACTCCCGTCAAGGTGTCATTAGAGTGATAGAGAAAAATGCCCGAAATTCGCGGATTTCGTAGTTCGCGGTAGGGCCGCTGTTACGGGGATAGCGTACAAAAAAATTGTAACCCTTAAGCAGATTTTTATGTTTCGATGCCGTGTAACAAGATCCATCAGGACTGTTATAAAGTAATTCGCCAATGAAGTCTTCAATTTAATATCAAATTAGTCCTTTTTTAAAGTATTATTTTAAGGTTCCGTGACTTGCTTTTTTCTGCTTACGGTAATGATCCACTTTTTTCCTTTCCATCATGCTATGCTTTTGGAAATCAGTAAAATTTACATCCCCAATTATAATTTGTGCTATAATATACAATCAACGACAACCACGTATTTCTATTTTTACCTCTCAAATTTTCAAAGTTACGTGCAATTTCGATACAAAACCATACTTTTGACAGCATTTGACAACTGACTGAATATACAAACGATACTCCTCCTGGAGTATGTGTGGCTGCTCCCGCGTTTCCGCTACTGCAGCTGTGGCCGGGTCGCATCCCACAAGGGTGGGACGGTCGTTGCACCGTCATTTGGGGACGGTGTTGAGAGGCTGTTGAAGGAAGATTTGCCATGGGCATGGCGAGAGAGAAAATGATTTTGGTGATGATGATGCGGCAAAAGCAAGTTAAGGCAAGGCAAAGTTCGATCTGAGAGAGATCTGAAAAGGAAGACAGATGAAGAGAGAGAGGCTGGTGCTCGATGGTCGATGCACGGCTGTCGGCGCGTCGCTAGCGGCAGTGCTGGCTCGTCGTTGAGAGTCTGCTGCTAGGAAGGAGAGAAAATTTTAACCCAGCGGGGGCACCCGGGCAGGGCCCCGCTGGGTCGAGAGAGAGAGCTGCTGATGCGTTTGACAACTCACGTAAAGCGAAAAGTGTAAATTTTATCCGCAGCGAGCATTTAAATTGTTTTTGGTACCCCCACCACCCGCTTTGCACGGTGCCCATAGTAAGGTAAACGCAGGTATTAACGCCCCCCTTAAGGCATTTTTTTAATCAGGCCTAGTTTTTAAGTATACACGTTGTCCCAATATTTAATTTTCCTATTTTATGTGCTACTACGATAATTAAATAAGGTAAATAATGAGTTACTCGTCCTTTAATTGAACATTAAGATGTCAAAAATCTATTTCTAAATTACAGAATCGATTTCTGCTATTAACGACCCATAAAAATGGGTGTGAAGGTATCAACGATTTTTAAGCAGCTATTACCGATTGAGTTTCAATAGTAGATTGTACAACAAGGGCATAAAGGGAACCATTTCTACCCGAGGCAATTTTATGTTAAAATAGTAGACGAGGGTAAAAATGGACATTTATGCCTTTATGGTACACCGCTTTTCACTTTGATTACGAAGAAAATAAAATATATTTATATAGGTAATATTTCTAAATAATTTAATACCTCCCTACCAATTTTAACTTGATCTCAGCTGGCTGATAGAATCTAGCTCTAAATGATGATTATGAAATTAAACATTGAATAAATTGATGGATTTCATTTAGTTTGATGTTTAACAGTTTTTAATGTGTTCGTTTTGGAAGAGGCTGATCAGGCAACTCTTCCTACCAAAGCCACATGTTTGTTGAAACTTGTATTTTTGTAATTAGTAATTTATGGCATTAATCATTTCCTTAATATTATAACTACCTACTTATTTAGGTACGGTCGGTAATACCTTCTTATGGTTGGTATCATCGATTTCTATGAGTCGTTGATAGAATATGTAAGAACTAACGTAAAATGTATTACCGATCCATATTAAACAATAACAATATTGTATTTTTATTATCTTTGTCGCTACAAAACACATTCTTATTACGTGATATTAAAAATTTAGGACCTAAAAGCACTTTTAATGGATAAAACTTCGTCATAAACAATGTCTAAGATAATATCCGTTTTCCAAAAATATTGTATTTTGGTTAACTTTATAACATCAAAAGAAGAAAACCAAGTGCTAATGTGTATGTCGTTAATAGTTTTTTGAAAATTACAATTATTTTGATCATAATTAATCTATAAACATACTTATGTTTTCATAGAATAATATCGTACGAGAAAGAAAAAACAAAACATGACATTTTAGTCATTACCGACCTATGGGTCGTTGATAGCTGCTACTACTAAAAATAATGAAGCAATCACCGCCCAAATTTAATTTTATATTTTATATATGATAATGGATGTTATTTGATAAATTGTGATAAAATATCTGTAATTTATAAATAAATGAATATGATTAGCAATAAGTGAAGATATAAAGTAGTCAATTGTTAAAATAAACGTCTTAGACAGATAAGTCGAGTCCTTACTTGAAAGTGCAAGCGCCAGTATGAAATGTCCTTCTTTCTCGGTACTCACAACTTGATTGATGTATTTTTATCTTTTATCGAACTACCACTCAAACTAACTTAACCGTACCCTATACTCAAGAAATAAACGCTTCTGGAAAACAACCTACCTACCCTCACATAAGTTGTGGCAATGAAAAAATACCGAATTACTTATTAGGTCGCTAATACCTTCGGATTTTCGATGGAGCGTTAATAGCTGCGTTTACCTTAAGTATATATGTACTAAGTATTAAATTAACTCATCCCGCTTACCGATATCAGTACCTAAATGTTTCAAAGTTGAAGTATAGTCCTTCATTAAATTTGTGATAAATTAGCAAAAACATCCGTGAACCCAAATATACAGGATGATTCACGGGTCATGAGCAGGAGTAAACAGGGTACTAAGAGACGGTCATGCTGAGGAACTTTCACTACGCCGATAACCAAGAAATCACCAAAAAAAATCCTTAATTATGAGTTAATTGATCTTTAATTGATAGTTAATTAAGTATCAATTAACTCATAATTAAGAATTTTTTATGCCATTTCTCGGTTGTCTCCGAAGTGGAAGTTGCTCAGCGTGACCGTCCCTAGTACCCTCTTCACTCCTGCTCATGACTCTAGAATCATCATGTAGGTAGGTAGGTAGAGGTAGGTATATAAAAAAATTCTTTGTGATAAATCTATCATCCTATTCCTTTCATTATTTTTGGTAAAAGGCCGAGTCCAACATCGCCCGAAGCGGCAAATTCCTCCATTTTCCCTTATTTTCAAAATTGACATTCATTTCTTTAGCCGAAGGCTGGGCTAATTAACTTAGTTGCCTAGCGATAAAGGCATCTAAAGCAATGATCAGGCGACAAATTCGTATAGTTTAAAATAGTAAATTCTAAGTGGATATTACCTCTAAATCGAACATAATATGAATACCTAGTACTTATTTTTCTGTTATTATACAATCAATGACAGCCACATCTTTGTACATAAAATGTAGTTTTGAAAATAAATTCACATTACCACTTAAATATGAAAAAAAAAAAAAACGACCCTACTTAAGTAATGTTAATCAAAGAATAATTGCATTCCGTTGCCAGTGGGGTTTTGGAACGCAGAATAGATAGACACCCTAGTCTAGTAGCACCTAGTAAGTAGTTAGTACTTAATAGTAGCACCTAGTATATTATAAGTATGTCGAATAATTAAAAAAAATCGGCCTTTCTGAAACTTCCAAAAAGTCCCTACTGTCCCTAGGGGGCCTATTTTGAGTCCCAAAACCTCAGAGGCAACAGGAATGCACTTTTTTAACCACCTTAATAAATAGTTTTAATAAAATTTAGGTATATGTGTAATTGTATGTACCCATCAACTAGGTACATTACATCAATTACGTGTTGTTCACTCATTGCGAGTGTGTTGGATGTTTATACCCATGAATCACAGGAACCAGAGTCTGCACGCAAGTGCCTACTTTATGAGATAAGAGCGAGTACTATTTTTTGCATTAATACTTTAGCATGTCTGAAGTGCGGCTTTATAAAAACATACTAAGCTTTTAGATTAGATAGTTGCTTATTGTGCAGGTACCTATCAGGCGTATTTTTTCATTCAATTCATTTAATTATTGATTATTACGGCCTGTTTCAAAATCCCGGGATTATTATATACGTCTGATAAAACGATCACTATGTTTTTCCCCAAGCATATACTTATATAAAATATTTTAAAATAAAATTAAAACCGCCTTCAAAAATTGGCCCGAACTAAAATTAAAAAAATAATCCTACTTCTTAGGATTTCCAACCCAAACCTTTAAACCTTTTACCCTATTCATTGAAATAAAATATTATGGCTAGGTATGCTACAGATTTCTTAGAAGTCGGTGCCAAGCCAGATACGTTCATAGGTATATATTAGATAGAGCTTTGTAACTTACTGTCCTTACTCCGATTATACTTTTATCAACAGAATGATCTGCCTCAGTAATTTTGATGAAAGCATAATCGGAGTGACAGTAAGTTACAAAGCTCTTTCAAATACTTGTAGGTACTCGCGAAGTGAACATATTTGGCTTGGCACCGACTTCTAAGAAATCTGTAGCATACCCAGCCATAATATTTTATTTCAATGAATAGGGTAAAAGGTTTAAAGGTTTGGGTTGGAAATCCTAAGAAGTAGGTACTAAAATTATTTCTTACTTTTTAGTTCGGGCCAATTTTTGAAGGCGGTTTTATTTTTATTTTAAAATATTTTATTGTATGCTTTTTAGTTGTGTAATTTATATGAAATCGTTATTTAGTATACTCTAAACACTTATAATTAGAATGTACTGCACTGTAGTAGGCCAGAAAACCTGAACTGGCTAAGGGCTTGTCCATTAATCACGTCATACGATTTTGGCCTATTTTAGACCCCCCACCGCCCATGGTGATATCTTCAGACCCCCACCCCCCCAGGCAATATGACGTGTAATTTTTTGCCAACTTAAGTAGTATCCTTTTACCTTTTAATTTACGTACTTTATTAGGCACGTGATAGGAAAAAACATTTTTGGCAACTACGAGGTAAATGTCCGCGAAGTTTTGAAACTCAGTTCAGGATTTGACATCTGGTTATGTTTTAAAAAATTACACGTTATTTGTCGGATGACCCCCCCCCCCTCCCCTATGGTGATAATTGGTGATTTTTTCTTGACCCCCCCCCCCCTCCCCTTATACAGTATGACGTGATTAATGGACAAACCCTAACTTATATGAATACAACAAACAGTCTGTGCGATATTCAAAGAATTATCCCATTATCAAGGAGATATACATTGCAACATCAGCATGTATGAATAATTTCAAAGATTATACGTAACTGCCTTTAGCATGCCTATATTATTTAAAGAATCACTAACCGCTAACCAACATGTCATAACTATGAAGCAAACACTTGAATAGATCTCGAAAATGTATGACAGTTGTTATATTCAAAGAATTATCCTCCAACTCCTAATCGTTAAGGAGCTATACCTTTCATCATCAGCTCACCAACATGAGACTATTGAGCACCTAAAGGCAAATACTTGAATAGCTTCCAAAATACACAAAATATGTTATATTTAAAGAATTATCCCCCAACTCCTAATCTCTAAGGAGTTGTACCTTCCATCATCAGCTAACCAACATGAAAGGATGACCACCTAAAGGCAAATACTCAAATTGCTTCCAGAATACACGAAATATGCTATATTTAAAGAATTATCCCCCAACTCCTAATTGCCAAGGAGTTGTACCTTCCATCATCAGATCACCAACTTAAGACGTTCATGACTGGACGCAAATACTTGACTAATCTTCGAAAATAAATTAAAAATGTCATGTGTGCCTATAACATTTGAAGAGTTCCCTCGATTTCTCCAGGATCCCATCATCAGATCGGGATTCGGTGACAATGGGACCAACTAGAAGGTATACCCTTTCATACAAAAAAAGAATCTTTCAAATCGGTCTACGCGTCTTCGTGTAATCGGGGAACATACTTAAAAAAAAAAGATTTCGACGAATTGTAAACCTCCTCCTTTTTGAAGTCGGTTAAAAAGAAAAGGTCAGCTAACATGTTTTGACAGATATTTTATTTATTCAGGGATGGAGAACCATGCCCTTGACACAGGGACGTGAGGTGGTTATATACAGAATGAAGGTAGATTGTTACATTGCACATAGGAGTATTTCAATCATAAAACCGTTTAAAAATATTTCATTGGTTTTTTGAGGATTTTAAGGAATAAAACCAAAAATTTGATAAAAAATAGTATTTTGCGCAATGCAGCCTCTTCTTGTGGGAGGCCGGCCAGGAAATATAGTTTTGTCTGATTTGTCAAAGTTGTGCCTTAACATTTGTGCAGGGAATTGCATGGGGGTTGGATATGTTTGTAGGTATCGCCGGGAATTGGAATCTCCCGCAGCACGGTTCTCGGCCTCGCAGGCGAGAGCGCGGCGGGGAACATTCCGGGCCTTCGGAGTTCGGACCTGCGTGAACCTCGGCCTTCGGAAGTCGTTTTTATGTTACACGTTTCCATCGCGTAGCCTGGGAGCGCTGGGTTGTCTCACGATAATGAGTAATTCGAAACCGTCTTTCTTCCAAAATAGAAAAAAAATGTTCCTGTTTTCTTTCCTTTTCATGCTTGCATTATGCTGAATAATGTTCGTTTACCAAATTCTTAAAACATTTCCAAAGAATCTGTAACAAAAACCAACAAAGTATGATATTCAAATAATTTACGTTTATGACGCTGTAACTTTAACCTTCTGAAAATCTAAATGGCGGACGTATGCGGACAGTTTTTCTTATACAATCGATGTACATAGACCTTAACATTATTTCGATCTAAAAAAACTAAGTTGCCAAGTCCCGACACATAAACAAAAATACGATTGTCTTAAATGTTCATAGTAAAAATATCGAAATTTAACTACACAAATTAACCAGGTTTTAAACATATTATTTATGACCGATATTCGTAAACTATTGCAGAATAATAAAGTACATACCTTCATCTTCCATGTTCAAAAGCTTTTTTCTCAATCCGCGACCACACAAAAATACCACGACAAAAAGTATACTTTGCAAAGATGAAATCGCCGTGAACAAAATCGTACACTTGTAACAATAACTAGGTTCCGACCGATCTTGCTCAGGGATTCGTGAGGGATAGGAGATTTTAAGCCTTTTATCAGGTGGACCGGTTAGTCAGGAATGTAAAAAAAACGTTAGGCGGTGAATTTGACTGATTTAGCTATTTCGACTTTTAAGCGGTTTTTTAATGCATATACTCCTATGTGCATTGCAAGATATCGATTTGCAATGCAAGTTACTTATATTATTTTATACGTACACTGTACTATAGTATTTTTTTACTATTCTCCACAGGTGTAGAGTAGATATGTATGTAATGATCAATGTCATTTTTGTTTATGACATCCGACTCCTTATGTAGAAGTAAAGCATTATAGGTTTGTACCCATGTTATGTTAATAGTGTTTTATTGTTAATAAAATATCTTATGGTCATATTTAATATTATAAAAAAATACAGTTAAAACAAATCTATCATAAAACACACAATTAAATAAAAAATAAAAATACATTTTGTTAATAGGCTATGGAGCCTATTAATAAAATATTTAAAGTTGTACAATTTATACATAACTAATTTAACTACCATTAAAGTTAATTTCATATAAATGATTTTTTTTTTAGATTAATAAATATATTATTACAGTAAAAAAATATTAATAAATTTAACAATTTGAGCACATACCATTGTATGGTTTTTAAAATCAATTTTATGGTTCCATTTAAAAATAGCACATTGTTTCGAGTACAATATGAAGAAAAAAATACATTCCATCATCCTGTTTGTATAATACACTGTAAGAACACATTTATCAACTATCATCACTCCCAGGCGGCTCCCAGTTATTTTACAAGGGCTTACGAAATATTTATAGACAAGATGACAGATTGAACAGAATCAATCTTCAAATCTGATTTTGTACATATCAAGTAGATTATGTACATACCTGGGATAACTCGGGGCATTTATACGAAAGCGATGTAGCAAAATATTTTATCGACTAAAAATATATCGATGTTACGGTGAATGACAACATCAAAATGTTATTCGGCATAAATAAATATTAGGTACTTACTCCTCAATTAAAATAAAAAATAAATTTGAAGGCGTATTTACGCGTTTATTTTAAAATAGTTTGCAAAATATACAATAAATATTAAGATATCAATATTTAAATTGTCATTTTGATTAAAATGATATCTGCATACTTTTACTAACTGAAGAGGCCCGATATCAGATATGACATCGAACCTCCGTACTGTAATCGAGAATGTTCAACAACATCTTTTATTATAAATATATCGGCATCTTTTTAATCGATATCAAATCCCTATAACTTGCCCCCAGCTATCCCAGGTATGATTTATGTATATATTTGTCTTCGGATACCGCGGTAGTTTTATTCATAAAACAAAACTATTTTTAACGGAATCTATCGCGGGTGACTCCCGTAGACTCGAAGAGTCAGGATGTACTGGATGTAGATAAATTAATAAATATACGCGATAAATTAAGAAAGTACCTAACTAACTTGAGAGTGAAGCTCTGTTGCTATCAACTTTGTCAAACGAGCATCGGTTCAGATTACCAATTCCTTGTTACGCCGCAAATTGCAGGAAGCAACGTCTTCTGAGAGCCTCGGTGACTGTGACTGATTAAAGAACAGAGTAATGGCAGCTCATCTACCAACAAACCCGTTATGAGGTCATTACTGAATTAGAAAAGGAACGAGACTTGTGCCCATGAGAGCCCATTGCTAGTCATGAATTTTAGGGACAAAAAACAAAAGCGTAAAGGTGCGGTTAAACTAAAAGAACATTCCGTCGTTGAGATTGCCAATTCCGTTATGTGCACGATTTCAGGAACTGAAAAATCAATCCAAATGACATATGTTTACAGTCTTCTTTTGTCAAATTTGAAATTTACACATAACAGAATTGGCAATCTCAACGACTTCGCTGTTCTAGCGCCCGTTCTAAGAAATCAACCAATCACGTTTTGTGTACCGATCGTATTTCGTAGAGTGGGAGGTTAGAACAGCAAATGCTCTTTTAGTTTAACCGCACCTTTACATGAGGGAAGAAGAAATTGCATACAATTACAATTAGTATTTGTAAAAGTTCTTTCGAGGTAAAAAGTTAATTATGATTTATGTCTAATGCAGTAGACACTTAAGTAGCTTAGGTTCCAAATATACAAATTAATGAAATTTGGGTTAAACGGGATAGCAAATCGTACTAACCATGAACAAGTGTAAAAAATAATGTCCAAACTTGCAGAGACCGGTATAAAATGGCGTATTATGCGGGAAATCCCATTAAACATGAACGTATTAAGCGGGTTCTACTGTAGATAGGTAGGTACTTTTATTCACCGACAAACCACGTCATCCAATTTACGTACGAATAAATTGCATTTGATTAAAAATATAGCTATTCGTAGGTAGGTACTGACATTGCTCGCAGTCACCAAATCAAAAGCCGTTTGCAGCGGACGGTGGGTAATTGAATTCCTGCGTCACTAGCATTAAAAGGGACTAAAATACTTTATCGCTCGGCTCGATGCCCAAAAACGACTTCAATATCACTTTTATTAGTAGTAGTAGTAGTACATCACTTTATTGTACACAGAATATGTTACAAAAACAGTTATACAGAAATTTAAGTACAAAGGCGAACTTATCCCTATAAGGGATCTCTTCCAGCTAACCTTTGAGAGATTGAGTGGAGCACCGAAAGATTAGATAGACAAACTCACACGATGCACAATGAATATAAAGAATTAAAATACACTAAATTAATAGAACACACACATAACTTTTATCAAACAATACATAGACTACTCGTACGTATATACAAATGAAAGAACTGTTAAAATGTCAATAATGAGCTAAATCATCGTTGGTGGATAACCAAATCTTTTAATGCCTAGATGATTTAAAATATTTCAGTAGGCAGACTCTGATAATTTTATAGAAAGATAGAAACTACTTCTTTATAGCCAAATATTTTAAATGCTATAATGTAATGAAAATTAAGAACAATATAGAAGCTATAATGCCTATAATATGGAAACGAATACCCAGTGCAATGAAAAAAAATACTGTGAACGACCGTGGCTGGTGTTGACATGATGAACCACCGTTTTTTTTCGTCGCACTGGGTATTTGTTTCCATATTATAGCTACTATACATATATAATATTTTTTTTATTCACCCTTAAAATTTTTCGACTGACATCCGATTTGAGAAAGAAAATCTGGATTTTCATCATTATACTCGTTTCTGACTAATTCACATACGTGGAATACAATTTTAGGGTCCATTCTAAGATCCAAGATTTCGGGTACTTGTTTTTTTCAGTCATTAGTAGAGTAGAACCCAATTCTGTCAGGAATACTACACCCTTCAAGTTTGTGTGTATACTCATTTCCACCCTGTATAATTATGTGTCTATGTATTTATCGGATCTATGATCACCTTGTATAACTATAAAACAATATTTGTTTTTGTTTGAGGCTTTTAAGACTCGAAACGCTTCAAACTTTATAGGCTTCAAGGTTCGAGGCTTGTAGACTCAGCAGTCGCGACTCGAGGCTTTTTGTTTACGCCTCAACGCTTAAATTCACAACACTAATCCCTGAACAATACAATTGTGGTAAAATTAAAAAAATCTCAATCTGGGAAGGGAACACAAAATGTATAATATCTCGGTTGATTCTTTTGATTGACCGTTTATTTAGTCTGAAAAATTACTTATTTCCATACAAATCATTTGAGATTAAATGCTTGTGCAACGACTCGCTGGTCAGACTCTATGCACCATCTAGTCGAGAAAGACGATAAATTCTTTTGTAATTACTTTAGGCACCAAACAGTTATAAGCTGTAAAATACTGCTTGGAGCTAAAATTACCTACGTGAAATGTGTTATGCTGTAATGAAAATGTTGAAATTGCCATAAATTTATTGGCGATTATCACGGCCGCCCAAGTAACTGTTGGAGGAGCGGAAGCAACTGGGAAATTTTATTTTAAACAATTAAGGCGCTTAGAAAATAGTAGCATAAGTATATGAAGACTTTACCGGATACATTGAATTAATACGTTTTGCTGTTTAATTACCGTATCAAAACATAAGCATTGCTTGAATTGCAGGTTCAATGGATGGTTAATAAACAATCTATGCTACACTAGTATCCTAACAATGAGTGCTTTGTCTTCTGCTACAATTTAAAATACACAAACTACTGTATGTGTATGCACTGTTTCCAAGAACTTAGAATTACTCTTCGTTATTCCTTGCCTATTATAGATAGGATTTTTTCATTTTTATGATCACCTGTTTTTTATAAAATAAACACTACTACTAAAATAATGAATACCTATACTTAAATAAATATCATGTATTGTACGTATATTTCTCCTTTTGCACGAAAAAGTGTCATTTCTACTCGTATTTCTCGTGTCAATGCTCTAAAATTTAATAAAAATGCTTCGGATCACAGAAGGATTGTTTTCAAATTTCGTTGGATCAAAGTGAAAAACCGCGTCCTTTTCCGTAGGTTAAAACGCCTATTTACGCAATTTCCGCAGCGGCAATGTACTTCCAGTGTGTGTACCCAATTTAGTACTTTACGTACGAGTGTATGAGACTAAATTTAGGTACCTATGTACTTTTATTAAACCTTAGGTACTTTTTAAGTACATTTACTATGTAATTATTATAGGTACAGCCCAAACGGGTTGATGGATTATTATTATAATTAATATTTTGTTTGTTACCTGTAATTTGAAACGTGCCTGTTTTAAATTTACATACATAATATAACGTGTAACAGGTCATATCAGAATGTTCACGGTTTAACAGTTTTCGATATAAACTTAATTCATTCGGAATAATTTATCTGCGGAACCTGGACTTTTTAATTAAACCAAACTTGGTAGGTACTATTTATTGCTCTGCATATATTTAAGTAAATAATTGTAACGGAGTGATAATTACGACTCGACTTAGCATTAACTTAGCATAGTGTTGTACAACATTATTGTGGATATAAGCTCAAAGTCACATGTATGTGGTAGTAGGCAAACTTAGATAATAATAATTTTAATTAAACTGTCATATGCTTTTTTTTATTTATTTACAAATAATACATAAAATACACACAGTTGATAAGTACAATAAATCACAAAAAATACAAAACATCTTTAAAACTAACTAAAACTAAAATCTCAGTCTCAATCTGCTTACTTATATTATACAGTATGTACTTGTATCACCTCGTAGAGCAAAGAAAGAAACCCATTAATGTTTAGATCATACTAAACAACTTTTACTATGGGGCCAAACCCGAATTCACGAAAAAAATGTTGACAGTTTCATACATTTTGAGTGCATGATCATGAACACGTTGTATGGGAGAGTAATTTTTTTTTCGCGAATTCGTATTTGGCCCCATAGTAAAAGTTGTTTAGTATGGTCTAAACATTAATGGGTTTCTTTCTTTGCTCTACGAAGTGATACATACTGTATATAAGTTTGAATATTGTTTGCAAGTACATACTTAAAAATGTATACGTCTAATAATCTTCCCATACCTTACTAGCAATACTAATCTTAGTATTGACATAAAAGGATAGTTATATAAAATATATAACGTTACGTTATGTGCCTAACATAAATAACATACAGCATTAGATGCAACAACAGGCGTAATAAAACTTTTAAAAAGCCAATTTGATTTGCTATCGATCTGCCCCAGCTCCTAAACTTTGCTCGCAAGTATTGGAGCGCGTACTCGTAACTGGCGTACAAGTACAGTGTGCATCAGCGTTTTAAGTAGGTGTCCATAATATATTTCTTAAATCTAAGCATTTTAGTCAAACTTCCAACCTACAAACAAATAAAACATGGAAGCTGTAAGTACATCATACTAAATTGCCTGTCATAAACGGTACCGAAATTTCGTTGACAAGTGTCACCCCCCGGGGCCTATTTCTCGAAAGCTTGTAACTTGTAATACAAGCGGAAGTCCTTATCTAATTAATAGTGTTAAAAAGTGACTTCCACTTGTATTACGAGTTACAAGCTTTCGAGAAACGGGTCCCGGGTCAATTGCAGAATGGTTTTAGGGAGCATTTTTGAGCTGGCGTTTAGACTTCCATGTTATATAGTGTCGCAGCGTCAGACTTTATCGCTTACCATAATGACGGAATTAGCTTGTACCTTTATAAAAAGCCCATAATACCAACCGATAAAGTGGGACGTTTTTACTACAAGTACTACAACGCTCTCTAATATCGTCGTTTCAATGCTACATACTACGCCGTAGCACTCGTAGCACCACTTAATACCTTAACCTTTTTACATTCTGTGACCTAACCAAGATGCCAATCGTACATAGATACGTGAAACGTGAGTCTGACATAAAGATATTGCCAATTAGATACAACAATAAATTTTTCAAAATGTATTATTGTAATGTTTATTAGATCAACCTGGAAAAGGGCACGTAGCACGTAGAACCGATGGCCGTTGGAGCAGAAAGATTCTTGAGTGACGCAGTGTAGATAGGCCTGTGTTTATGGAGATAAGGTGGCCTGGTGACCTGAAGAAGGTCGCAGTAGTCCGCTGGATGCGGGTAGCGCAGAGATGGTCATTGTGGCAACCATTGAGGGATGCCTATGTCCAGCAGTGGATGTTTTTCGGCTGAAAAGTGTGGAAATGGCATAATAGGTAAATCCCCAAGATTGTAACAAAAGAATTTGTAATTGTTTTGTTACAATCTTGTGGATCCACTGCTGGACATATGCATCCCTCAATGGTTGCCACAATGACCATCTCTGCGCTACCCGCATCCAGCGGACACAAGATTGTAACAAAACAATTACGTAGGATGCCCTGAAAATTTCGGGAATTTAATACTTAGGAACGTATATTTGACATGTGTTATACCTCTTTCTTACAAGCATAATCTCATTATTCGAAAACACTGGCCACTTAGAAAAAAAAAACAATGTCCGATTTTCAATTGTTTTTTAAAGTCGTTGAGTCGCTGGTGAAAATGGAGCTGTCTCGCGAAAATTTTAGAGTAATGATTTATTATGACTTTAAAAGTGGATTAACACAACAACAATGTGGAGACCTATTAACTATTGCTTTTAGTAGTGAAGCACCTTCAAAGACGACCATATACAGTTGGTATTCGGAATTCCAACGTGGCCGTGTGTCTCTTGCGGATGACGTACGTGAGGGTCGACCGAAAACGGCCGTTACCGATCAAAACATCGATGTTGTTCGCCAACTGATAAAGGAAGATAGGCATGTTACATATCGGGAGATTCAGGAGACTTTAGGCATTGGAATGAGTCAGGTACAAGTTATTTTACAACAAGAGTTGGGCGTGCGGAAGTTATTTTCCCGGTGGATTCCTCACTTGTTATCTGACGACCAGAAAACGGTACGTGTCAATTGGTGCCGCAAAACTTTAAAAAGATTTAATGGAGGAAGCTCAAATGCCGTTTTTAGTATTGTGTCAGGTGACGAATCATGGATTTACGCATATGAGCCTGAATCGAAAAACCAATCTCGAGTTTGGGTTTTACGAAGACGAACCGAAGCCGACAAAAGTTGTTCGTTCTCGCAGCACGATCAAAAAAATGGTAGCCACGTTTGTCTCCAAATCGGGTCACGTGGCGACTATCGCTCTTGAAGATCGAAGAACTGTCAATGCCGATTGGTATATAGGCGTTTGTTTACCGATTGTTTTTGCTGAACTGCGAAAAACTAACCCTAACCGCCGTATTATACTACACCATGATAATGCCAGCCCTCACACCGCTCAGAAAACAGACGACTATCTGAAGGGCGAAAACGTCGAATTACTGGACCATCCTCCGTACAGCCCCGACCTAAGTCCCAACGATTTTTTTACTTTCCCGAAAATAAAGAATCGGTTGCGTGGTCAGCGTTTTCAGACCGCGGAAGAAGCAGTCGACGCTTATAAAATGGCCATTTTGTCAACCCCCACTTCAGACTTCAATAACTGTTTTAAAAACTGGTTTCAGAGAATGAAAAAGTGTATTAAACACAAAGGAGAATACTTTGAAAAACAATAAAAGTACTTTTATTTCATTAAAATGCGTATTTTTTCCGATTCCCGAAACTTTCAGGGCAACCTACGTACCAATTCTTTTGTATTAATTAAGTAGATTTAACCTTTTTATATGGCTAGTCTAGACTTACGGAATAGTACATTTCGATCATAGTGCAAAAAAAAATTTATCGACGAGGGTGAAAGTTGGAGCCCTAGTGAAACGAGGGCGACAATCACCCGAGTTAAAATAGTACATTACGACACAAGTGCAGATAGCCCTCCGAAGTTTTGGACCTGACGTAAAATGACCCACTTCGCGCACTGAGCCTAAAAAGTACACCATTTGTACTAAAAAGAAGGTCCAAAATTTGGTCATCTGTACTAAAAAACGTCGTACGAGACACGTGCAAAAACGAAATTCGTAACTCGTGTCGATTTAAAACACTCCCTATCGGTCGTGTTTTAAACATCGCCACTCGTTTCGAATTTCATGTTTTTCGCACTTGTAATGTACTATTTTACTCTTTTTTCAACTTTTTTCATAACAAGTGCCTTAAACAGAGAAATTTAGGCACGCAAAGCGTGCGCAAAGTTTACTTTTCCGCACTAGTTAGGAAAAGTAAATTTTGATTAATTAACTTATAAACATAGGGGAGATCGAGTAGAGTTGTGACAATTTTTAGTTAATGCGTCATATCTTGCTCATGAAACATTCCGTAGTTATGTTCTATGTCTATTTTTGTAGCACCATTTCTTACCTTTCCAAAACAATTAACAAAATAAATACAAGTAAAACGGTTCCCGAGAAAATCGTTAAAAAGAACGACTATTCCTTCTGTCACAACTCTCCTACCATCGAGGTGAATTGTGACAAGTACAAAGGTAAGTTGTGACAGCTTTGTATTTGGACTATTTGGGTACTGAACAATATGATTACACATTTATAAATAAATGAAACATCTTTTTAATGCAATAGTAGTCTTATCAACCTTTTAGTACATCACTTACCTACCAACATAAACAACTTAACAACTTCAACCTGCCAACAAAAACAACTAGTAAAACTTAAATACTTTGTGTTTTTCTTTAAATAAAACCCTTACTGATCTATTAGGCAAATATGGCAAACATATTGCAGCTCATCTCGTGTGTAGTCTACGTGAGACCTGCCTTTGCAATCCAAGCATTGCACCCACTGCTCATTTGATCGGCTGTTTGCATACGCTTCAAGGCAAACTAAGCAAACACAATTAGAGGTATTTTCTGCCCCCTCTTTGTCCATACATGTCCTCTTTTTCTTACAGATCCTCTTAGTTTTTTTATTATTTTCATTTAAGGCACGCTTTTTCATATTCTTTGATTTTCTTTTCGCTTCTATAGCAGCTATTTCGTTCCTAGTAGGTGAATCAGTAAGCACAGCAGATCTGACTTTGCGTCTGTTCGGTTGGGTATTTTTTCGTGGTGGAGCTTTAGGCAACGGCCTAATTGACTCTGGCGAGAACACATTAGAATCAGTGACAGGAATACTACTCGAAGGCGAAGCAACTGCTGCAGGGGCATTGTTGTTAATACCTGAGCCAGAGTTTTTATAGGTAGATCGGCATTACTCATTACTCACCACCGAAGCATTGTTAGATGGTAAGGTCTGCAATGTCTCATCAATAGCCACAACTGAAGCTTCAACGTTATTAGCTGTGCCTGTGTTGAGATTCGGATTTATAGTTTTTTTCTGCTGGATTTTCCACAATAGTTGAAACGGATTGTAGCTCTGGGTTGGGACGATCAGTGACTTGACTTGAAAAAATATGTCCATATAACCCAGCATAAAAAAAAATTAACTAATAGGGGAGTTGAGACAGGCCAGGAGAGTTGTGACAGCCTGTCACAACTCTCCTAGGACCTAAAAAATACGACTAGGCCGGAATAATAATTCGTAATTTTAAAGCACGATGCAAACACGAAAAATCAATGCCATGCCTAGAAACTTGAATAACCATGCTACTTAAGAAAAAATAGTACAGTAATTCATATGTTATAAAATAAGATTTAAATTGAAACAAATTTCTTAAGATAATCTTACTTTCAGTGTTTTTTTGCACACCAATATCGTAATTACGCAACCGCTCCTCACGTACCGTCGGTGTGTACTGAGGCAAGTAGGGCTTCCCTGAAGTAACAAATGTTTCATTTTACCAACTCGCTAACTATTGAAAGTAGAGAGAAATCGGCACTGTCACAACTCACCTCTGTCACAACTCTACTCGATCTCCCCTACGAGATGATTTGTAACTGTCGTCACAGTCTTGTGAGTACTGATTTAAACTACGTCTACGCGACTTTAATAGTGAATATGGATATTTTGCGCAGGTGTGGGGAGTGTTCCGCGACGCGCGTCGGTTTTGGCGAGTGAGCAACAAGTGGACTCGCGGGCGCGGGGCCTCCGTGGAGGCCGACGTGCACCCCTCGGCCCTGGAGAGGCCTCTGGCGCGCGCAGTCTCTGACACCACGCCTGAGCCCTCTGCTCCTTTGTGTAAGTTATGTGATTATGTCTTTTTATTGTTCTAATGTCAAATCAGTTGTGCAACGGGATGGGTAAATTGGACTCGTCTCCGCCCTGAAAAGAGTCTAGGCCCTTAAATTTATCATAATATTATCATAATCGTATGTAATATTATAAAATAAACAACGACACACGTATGTACGTCATCATCTATCTTTTGTTTAATGCAAGACATCATGCATTAAAACGCATAATTAAGGTACACAATAAAACTCATTATGGCTATTGGTCTGTACACTCATCTATTTTTCATGCAACTTCTTTAATTTCACATTAAATTTCTAAACATCACAAGTTTAAAGAAACGTCTTACCGATGCCTCATTTAAATACCTATTTTATCAGTAGTTCTATAGGTAGTCATATTTTAATTTAATAACCCACATGTATATTCCAGGCCTTTTAATCCGTACTTTTGTTAAATTATTTTGTAAATGTGATATGATTGTCTTTACGCATCTATTTAGTTGTACTCATTACCAAGATAATAATAAATGGTTTTCTGATTATAATATTCCAGGCCGCCGCTGGGCCGAGGTAGACCCTGACGAGGAGTCCGCCGGGGTGTCCCGAAGCGATTCCACCTCCTCCTCGGGCCAGTCGGAGAACGTCGAAGAGTTCCGCGCCCGGGCAAGCACGGACTCACGCCTGCCGCCCCGCCCCGCGCGGCTGCGGCACCCCCCCGCCAGGGCCAACCCGCCGCCGGTCCGGAGAATGAGTGTCGCTATGAGGGGAAACAATGCTAGTACTTACTGAACTTCCTTGACATCCTAAATTCGCCTGTTCTAGTACTCGGTATTATTACAGTTAGGAGATCGCTATGAGGAGAAGGGGAAATAATGCTAGGACTTACTGAACTTCCTTGTCATCCTCAATTCGCCTGTTCTAGTACTCGGTATTATATTACAGTTAGGAGGTCGCTATGAGATGCGGAAATGATGCTAGGACTTAGTGAAGTTCTTCAATGTTCCATTTCCAAGTAGCGAACGGACTCGCGTCTGCCGCCCCGCCCCGCGCGGCTGCGGCACCCCCCCGCCAGGGCCAACCCGCCGCCGGTCCGGAGAATGAGCGTCGCTATGAGGGGAAATAATGCTAGCACTTACTGAACTTCCATGTCATCCTCAATTCGCCTGTTCTAGTACTCGGTATTATATTACGGTCGCTATGAGGACAAGTGGAAATGATGCTAGGACTTAGTGAAGTTCTTCAATGTTCCATTTCCAAGTAGCGAACGGACTCGCGCCTGCCGCCCCGCCCCGCGCGGCTGCGGCACCCCCCCGCCAGGGCCAACCCGCCGCCGGTCCGGAGAATGAGCGTCGCTATGAGGGGAAATAATGCTAGCACTTATTGAACTTCCTTGTCATCCTAAATTCTGTTCTAGTACTCGGTATTATATTACAGTTAGGAGGTCGCTATGAAGGAAATGATGCTAGGACTTAGTGAAGTTCTTCAATGTTCCATTTCCAAGTAGCGAACGGACTCGCGCCTGCCGCCCCGCCCCGCGCGGCTGCGGCACCCCCCCGCCAGGGCCAACCCGCCGCCGGTCCGGAGAATGAGTGTCGCTATGAGGGGAAATAATGCTAGCACTTACTGAACTTCCTTGTCATCCTAAATTCTGTTCTAGTACTCGGTATTATATTACAGTTAGGAGGTCGCTATGAAGGAAATGATGCTAGGACTTAGTGAAGTTCTTCAATGTTCCATTTCCAAGTAGCGAACGGACTCGCGCCTGCCGCCCCGCCCCGCGCGGCTGCGGCACCCCCCCGCCAGGGCCAACCCGCCGCCGGTCCGGAGAATGAGTGTCGCTATGAGGGGAAACAATGCTAGCACTTACTGCACTTCCTTGTCATCCTCAATTCGCCTGTTCTAGTACTCGGTATTATATTACAGTTAGGAGGTCGCTATGAAGAGAAGGGGAAATGATGCTAGGACTTAGTGAAGTTCTTCAATGTTCCATTTCCAAGTAGCGAACGGACTCGCGCCTGCCGCCCCGCCCCGCGCGGCTGCGGCACCCCCCCGCCAGGGCCAACCCGCCGCCGGTCCGGAGAATGAGCGTCGCTATGAGGGGAAATAATGCTAGCACTTATTGAACTTCCTTGTCATCCTCAATTCGCCTGTTCTAGTACTCGGTATTATATTACAGTTAGGAGGACGCTATGAGGAGAAGCGGAAATGATGCTAGGACTTAGTGAAGTTCTTCAATGTTCCATTTCCAAGTAGCGACTCCACCTTCTCCTAGGGCCAGTTGGAGAACGTGGAAGAAATCAGCACGGACCGGACGGTCACCCTAAATTCTCCCATTTTTCTTACCAACTCGGAACTATAAGGCCTGGTCACGATTTTGGTATAAGGCGACCGGCTTAGCGGAAAATCATACGTGCGAGAGGGAGTTCGCATATCGGTATCTCGCTCCAACTTATGGATTTGCTCGCCGCCGGGCGGCTTAGACCAATGTCGTGGCAGTTAGGAGACTTAGGAGGTTAGTGATTTTTTTCAGTGTTCCATTTCCAAGTATGTTTACTAAAAGCGATACTCCCACCAACATTAAAAGATAGAGTTGCTTTGAGGGTAATAGTAGTTACTTACTCAACTTCCTTAGGAATTTAAATGATCCAAAGAAATGATCTACCTAGATATAGATAGAGATCTGTAAAATTGACAGATATAATGCAGCCAAGTGTAATGGATGTAACTAACTATTTACGTAAAATATGGTAATTGATCACAATCAATATAAAATAAGAAAATTGCTAAATTATTCCGTATCCTAGCTAGTTTTTTTACACCTATCCTTCTAATCTGGGTTCTGTTTGAATAGTTATCTTAGCCGATGTAGATGTAAATTAAGAATGAACGATAATGTCAATAATATCTAACCAAATCGACATTTTGAAATGTTAAATATGCCTTTGTTAAGAAGCTTTAGCTTCGAAACAAAGTAATTGTCTTTAATATAATTATCTACACCAGCACTTCTAACAAACCCCATTACTTACAATATACCTGAGGGAATGAACCTAAGCCACCGACCGTTTGGAAAATGAGTATCATTGAAGGGAAATACAGGTAGTCTAGCAACGACGTAAAGGATTGGCCCTTTCGAAAGCCTAGCTTACTTTTATAATTTAGCTTACTTATATATTTAGGCGTTTTCAAATGAATGTATATAAAATTAGAATAAATTATTAAGATCATCGATGTTCGTTGTGTAACGACAGTTAAGCATTAAAGATTCCTAGTACTAACGGCCACTGAAAACTTATGCTACGGTCAGAGAAATAGACGGACAGACGGATATGACGAAACTATAAGGGCTGCTTGCTTACTACGGTACCAAGAGAAGAAATTATTTTTTACCTAACCTTAATCTAGTATTATATTATAATTACATACCTACATATTACGTTTAGTTTAGATAGTTGCAACATTCTATGTACGGTCGGCTCCAATAATATGTATACGGTTTTGATCCTTTATGCCTTTGACATACGTTCCGAAATGTATATATATTATTAGACGTGACTGTACACTCAACCAATTGGAATCCTAGGATACTCTAGAACCATGTCAAAATGACAAGTTGTAAGAAATCTCTTACACGCTGATTTAATTTTATAGCTTATCTTATAGCGTCACTTTGACATAGTTTCTAAATGGCCTCGGTGTTTCTATGCGATTATTTGTTACTCGTTTTTTTTATTCATTACCATCACCACTTTATTTACCGTTTTATAAAAGCAAACGAGACTATTATGCCAGAATATCAGACAAACATGCGTCTGCTACAAGATAATCGAAAACGACTCCACTATTTATACGCAGTTTTGCAATGAATTGATTGTTGCGACTGAATAATCGCATAGAACTACCCGCCTAGTGTTCCAACTGGTTGGCACCTAGTACTACACCTAGACTAAAAGGCGTAAACCGACAAAATTGACGCATTTGCTATGTTTGTAATCAATGACGAATAGCCCCCAAGGGCCAACTTTGGGAAAGTGGCCTACTAAAGTTCCTACGTAGTTCCCACATCTACATGTCGGACATGTGCCCGCTAAAATACGGTTAATTTAATTTATTTAATTCAATTATATAGGTACTTATTACATATAAAAGTACTTAGTATAAAATAAATATCGCTAGAGAGTTAAAATAATGTTGTTGCATTCGGTATGTATCAAAAATTTCCTAATAAATAAATAATAAATAAATAAAATAAATAAATATCTTGGGACATCTTACACAAATCGACCTAGTCCCACGGTAAGCTCAATTAAGGCTTGTGATGTGGGTACCAGGCGACGATAGATATAATAGATAGATACATATAGATACTTAAATACATAGACAGCCATGACCAAGGAACAAACATTTGTGATAAATAAATACACAAAGAATGCCCTCGCCGGGATTCGAACCCGGAACCTCCAGCTTCGTAGGCTAATATGAAAGTATAATATGTATACATCTATCATACTCTCATATTAGGAAATGTTGGTTGTGTAGATACATAAACCGTGGGCTATTTAAACCCGACCGAATTTAACAATGTATTCCTGACCACATTTTAGAAACTAGTGTCATATAAATGTTTCAGAGTTAGTACCAATTGAAAAAAAACATGTTTTCTAATTGTTACTCAGTACAAAAGGTCTTTTTAATGGCATTATTGAGAATAGTCTCACTAACCTCATTAATAAATGTCAAAAAGTGAGAAATAAAACCTTTAAAAATAAGGTTGTTGTAAAAAAATACGTTAACACTAATTTTAAGTGCCAGTTTTATGAATAACATTTACTTTTTGCATTAAACTACAATCAAAAATTAAAAATATATTTTCTTTTTCAGCGAAAACGCCAAAACTCAATTAATATTTGTTGTTTTTTACATCGAAAACGTGTGGTTATAATCTTTCGGGTTATAAAAGCCCACGGTGTATACCTAGTCCAGTACGGGTAATAAGTAATTAAGAATTGCAAAGACATCAATTATCGTTTAATATAAAATAAAAGTTAGTTATAGTTGAGCTCTCGAATTTTAAATAGAATTCATAGATAGTTAAGTACCTATAGGTAGGTTACAGTTTGTGGATATGTATGAAATCAATTAAATTCCCTTATTATTTAATTCCATTACTTATACCGATCGTTGTATGCACTGCGAAAGTTGTAAATGTTGTAATAAATGCTGTACACTATACAAGTAGGCATTAAATATTGATTTCTTCTGGTTTTATATGGTCTACCCTATGGGTTCGTATTTCAAATTGAAAAAATAAAAAGGCATTTAATCCGATTGCAAGAGCGATAGTGTTTACGTACGTTTGCCGCCGAGTTTAAGGACCAAAGATATTTCATATCCTTAAAATCGTCCTCTCAAGGGGGCATCCCCTACTAATGGGAAGGAGGAACCAAGCTAAGTATCTAGAAAGGTTAAAGTTTGCACGCTGGTATGATTAACGATATCTTTGCGAACAAAGCCCCGTCGCGAACAAAAGGCACTTGGGACATTAAAAAATGGCATCTGCTTTTGAAATCACGCAATAACGACAGGATCTACGCCCTTACCATGATTTTGCTGTGTTATCGCTAACACTGCGTAAACTCATTCGCAGTGTACGTATTTCTGACATACGCCACAAGTACTACCACTGCGAGTAGGTTTAAGGAGAGTGAACTATGAATACCAAAATTTGTTTCAATTTGTCTTAAACATGTATTTGCCCGTTTTAACCTTTTGACTGGCAGGACAACACCTCGCACGTTGCCTCGTGTCATTTGTTTATTGATGAAAATCCATTGTCCCATTTCTAAAATGTTGGATTTATATCTTTTACAAATCTATTCTGTACCCTCAAGGCGTCTGTGGCAAGGTGCGAAATAAATTATTCACAGCTTGGCCTTCAAAATTCAAAACATTTTTGAAATGTTTTATGCCATGGGAATTGATTAAGAGCGGCCGGCATAAAAGTACCTACTTGATTTAAGGTATGATCGTTTGCGTTATCAACTTATCAGTAGTTTGCTAATTTATAACTGCTGGTGCTCATGGTAAGCGTACTAAGTTACTAACATCCCTCGCTTACTGTAGACTTGGAGAACGATGTACCTAAGTACGTAGAAGGCACTCACGGTATATCCTGTGATAATCTGATAATAGACAAGAGCCTTTTTATGAAGAAACTTTCCTTTACCAACTGCTTCGCGGCCTTTCACATGGTAATAGGCTCTTTTCTTGGAGATTAGAAGATCTTTTGGGCCGGAATAGCTATTTTATTTATCAGAGATGTATCAAAATTACATAGCTACATGGTATTGCTCCAACCTGAATGGTTTGTGTCGATACCTCATCCTGCAGTAGTTAAAAGGTAATAATATATAACTTATCGTATCTATGTAGGTACCTAAGAACAAGTCGCAAAATATTAACAAAATTTTCTAAAATTATATTTCCAAGCAAGTTGCAATCGAGAACATTTTTTTTTTCGCAAGTGTTGAAATTCATTTGAGTTGTAACAAGTTGATACTGATACCTATGTAACAACTCAAATGCATAGATTAGAAGAAAAGAATCCAGTCTTGATATGCGATTTAGAGTTACCCAAATAGTGAAGATGAATATCCTGTCGCGTATATCGATGGTAGAATAAGTAGAATTTATGCAAACGAGGAATTCAGTCTTGTATTCACTAACAGTAGTACCCATTCCATATATCGGCAGGATGTTATGGATTATAATGGATGATATGGGAGGCTAACGAAATATATGTGATAGTTTCCTTAGAGTAAGCCTTAAGTAGGGTTAAGCTTTAGTTAGGTAAGTAATCTGTCAGTTAGCAACCGTCGAAGCTCAAAGGATAATCCCGCGGGGTAAGACTCGCTCGCGAACTTGCGTCCCACCGCAACCCATTGAATTGCCTGTTTCTCAACTCGAATCTCTAATAAACATGTGGATACAAACTTTACAGGAAACGCAATGTTACGATGAAGGTAAATCATTGAGATAAATATTCAATACTCCTCATTCATTTCAGTATTGTATAGATATAAAAGTGAAAATATTGTTATTGAGACCCTTTTAACGATTTAAATATAATATATTTAGAATAAATAAATATACATTTACATGTTCAAAAAGTTGTTTTATTTTTATTATAGACAAGCGAAATTATGATTATTTTCGAATATGTAGTTTAGGTAAGGTGTCACCTGTTACACCTCTAACTATTCGCCCCTTCGATACCTACGTATCGTTTGTCCTTTCGGTATCATCAATATGTCTATAAGACCGAAAGGAACTAACGATACTTAGCGGCTTGCTAAATTAGGAGACGTTTATGAATAAGGGGGTAAGTACAAGTAGCTATTTTATTACTCGTATGTGCTTCATCTGCAGGCATTAGTCATGAAGCAGCACACGTGCCAAAAAATACTTAGGTACTTATCTAGAAAGGTCGCAAACGTGTTCAAAGATTAATAGTTATACCAGCCATTATCAGTAATGTCAAGCTAGGAGTAGGTAACTATGTGTATGTCACATCGTTTACGTATTTATATGCTCGTATCGCACGTTTCTAGGAGTGCGGTATCCAGATTTAGATAAATACTTGGTGTTATCTAACTTCTGCATTTGTATCTCAGTTTCTGAAGTATACAGGGGTAGCCAAAAAATAAGTGTATTCCCGATGCCAGTAAGGTTTTGGGAAGCTAAATAAGCCCATTAGGAGATTTTTTAATAAGGCAAATTTCAGAAGTAGGTACCTAGTAGTTATAGTACCTTACCTAATAAGTACGTATTTAAAAAAATCGTCTCTTTTGTAAAGGCAAACTGGAACTACTGGAAGACACTTCTTTTTTGTCTATTATACTTTATAGGTCTAATTGGTAAACGTTATCATTACAGTACGTTAAGTTGGTATGAGTTATGAACATAAATATAAATAGTTATTAGATAAAAGTTAACATCTGACCTTTTAACTTTAACCTAATCACGCATAGGTATATTTCCCATGCCTTCTAATTCTTAATTTAGTCGGTACTAACTCTTAGTCTCAGCAAGTGGAACCGCATGTTTAACGAGCTTTTACAGTAAGTATTGTATTTTTTACAATTTTTATGTATATCAATTAAATCTAACTAAACTAAGTTTAGTAACCTACCCTATATCTAAAATTGGCCTTTGTGGAATGATTCCAATTTCCAAGGATGCTGGCGACTTTTAATCGCTGTATCCCAATGCTAATACGCTATGCTAGGAAGCCGCAAGCTTATTGGACGTTTCGCAATTTCAGCAAGCAATTTAAGGTGCGATCAGACCAAAAGAGCTATCCCCCGCTCTACGAAATCAACCAATCACGTTTTGTGTAACGATCGAATTTCGTAGAATCGTTAGAATAGCGAATGTTCGCTTGGTCTGAATGCACCTTTACGCGCGCTAGTGCGCGAGAACCAAAGGATTCTACACCGTTAGCAAGTACCTACATTTATTGACGAATTTAAAGGTTATAGTTACACCAGCGAGCGGGTAGTACCTGTATTCGGAGCGGGAATACAGGCCAGAGTCCTTCTGGGCCGACACAAGTGCATAATGTCTTGCGTGGGCAGACTGGCCAAAGTCTCTTGTCCACTAATCGTACTAAACAAAACACGAGCAATGCTCTTATCTGTTCTATCAGGTTGTAATCTGACACGTATGTAAGTACTAGAAACAACTAGTCGTTGCCAAATATCTTGAGATTGTGCCGATTAGGAGTTGAGATTTATCTCACAGTTCCGTAGGGGGCGTTAAGTGATTAGACTAGCTTAAGTACTTTTTGATAAACCTATAATATCTGAAGGCTTACCGTAAACAGCGAGAATTTAACAACTGCCTCTTTCACTGTGACGTCTTACATAAGTACAGTTACGTTAGTATCTATGCTATACAGTCGCCTCTCGTTAATTCGAAACTCGAAGGACCTATCCAAATATTACGATTTATCGAGAGTTTGAAATATCAAATGGTCGGAAATATTCGGGAAAAAAAATTAAAGTAAGAGGTGTTAAGTAATAATCAACTGTTATTTTTAATGAAATGCATTTTTAACAATATTAAAAGATTACAAGTACATACATGTACCTACAAACATAATGTTAATTAATTATTAGTTTTCGATTAAGTCCTTCTTTTCAGCAATCGTCAAGCATCTATACTTTCTAGGACTCATAACTAACGTAAACTTTTAATCTGTACACATAACCAACGAAAAATAATTTAACTGAGTGGCAAACAAATATGTAATTAACAACAAATGCTTGTGCAACTTTTCTAAAATGTAGGACACTTGCCTCTTTAATCTCATAACTAGGGTTAGGAATTTTGGTGGCATTAGGTGGACAGAGAACAGTGGAGTCGTTGTTTATTTTTTTTATGATTGATTGAATAATTAATTAATCAGAAAAAATAATTAAATATTTTCTTTTAAATAGGGTTTCGCCAATTTTATGTATTAAATAATTTCATCTTTAATATTTGACTACCTATGAATTGAAGTTCAATCATTCTTTGTAATTTAGCTTATGATTATTTTATAATATTTAGAGAGAACTAGAACCTTAAAAATTAAATAAATAAATGTTCTCTCACACCAACATTTTAGATGAAAATTAATATTTTTCTAGTTTCTCAAAAATAAAATTCATGTTATTTATTTAAATTCCTTGATATATCCAGCTTGAAATTAACACTATTTCATTATTATTTTATAAGTTAATCATTTATTCAAGTTAAAAATGTTTGTAACATCGACTCCACTACTCTATGTTCAATAAATGCCACCAAAATCCTAACCCTACTCATAACTTTGAATTGGCGAATGTTTGACGCCCATGAGTTCGAATACTTCGAATTAACGCGTGGTTTTGTTGTGTAGCTATTACTTTTTTGTTTGAATTACCAAGTGTTTAAAATGTATTGATTTTTTTCGAAATAGCAAGAGATCTTCTAGGGAACTCGTGATAACTTCGAATTATAGAGAGGTTCGAATTATCGCAGGTTTGAAATAACGAGAGTCGACTGTATGTATTTAATTAAACAAGTTTCGGTTATGAATTCGCGGCAAGGCCTTTCCGAATGATAAAAAATTGTGAATTTCGCGGAAATTCGCAGTAGGTCTGGCCCAATCGGCCCTACCCCGAACTACGAAATCCGCAAATTTCGGGGATTTTTCTCTGTCACTCTAGTGACGCCTTCGTTGGAGTGACTGAGACAAATCTTCGAAATTTACGAACTTGTTCGCAGTAGCAGGCCTGGTTTCTATTGTCGGTCCTCTTGAGAATATCACAGGTAACTAACAACTATATTTTTTCCTATTTTTTTTTTATTTATATTTTGACTAAAACAACTTTTTTCATACCACTACGAAACAAGCATACGGCCTGCCTACCGTTGCCCTTAGGCTCGCAACTCCAGTGGATTCACATGGGCGTTGCTAGCTCTAATCTAAACGTATACTTAAAAACATATTATAAAATATAAGTACGAGAAAAGTAGTTAAGCCCGTACCCGTGCATATCTAAAGATGCGTTCAAACCAAAAGAGCATTTGCTGTTCTATCGCCCGCTCTACGAAATCACGTTTTGTGTAACGATCGAATTTTGTATAGTGGGGGGGGTTAGAATAGCGAATGCTCTTTTGGTTTGAACGCACCTTTAAAAATAGTTTTCCAGACCAACTTAATCTCTCACGCTTTGTATCTATTTTTATGTAAGACAGCCAGTTCACGTGCACGCATATCGAAATCACGGCCACTTATGTAATTGTGTTGTATTGCGGTGCAACGTGTTTGTCTAGGAGCCCTGCGCTCGCGCCGGCCGTTGTTGTGATCGCAGGTCACGCGCATATGTGTCGAGCACTGACAAAACTGCTTTTCGCGAACTGCTTATTGGTTTTTCCATATGAAGTTGCACTACTAGTATCTCAAATATATTTAGCGCGTTGCGTTAATCGATGTTAATAGCTCTTTGAAACATCTACATATTCGATTATTCTTGAAGAACACGAAACGATTCAAATTGACGTAACTAATGACCGAAGAGCTGGCGACTTCCTCGCACAACGCATCACCATTGCTGTACATCTAGGAAATGCCGCCATTGGTGAATGGCCGTGTGGTGACGGCAGTAAGAATACATTTGTCACCACCCCAACTCCGCCTGGCCGTGTGGTGACGGCAGTAAGAATACATTTGTCACCACCCCAACTCCTCCTGCGGGTGTCGTAAAAGTCGACTAAAGGATTGCAGTGTCACTGACGATTATTTGATAAAAGATTGATGATGGGCAGCAGCGTCATCTTAGTGGACACATTACTGCGATCGCCAATCCGCTTGCCCAGCGTGGTGATTACGGGCATTTACCTCCTAATACGTCTATACGCATAGTTTTTACGAGAGGCCTACGTCCAGCAGTGGACTATCATAGGCTGATGATGATGATGATCCTCGGTACAATGCCACAACGGCCAATCTTAGATATAGAGTAGGTTATGTAGATTTAATGTATGTAGGTACCTATACAATAAATTGTAAGTACGTATGTTGTTGTACATGTTGTGTTGTAAAGGCTGATGATGTGTGAGAAAATATAAATTGTACAGATTTGAAAATGAAGATTAAAAATCAAAATTGAAAATGCAAATTTGAATTGATACACCTAACTAATACAGTAAGTACCTACGAGCTGGCATCAAATCAAGAAATGATTGTGTTATTGAAATATTAGAAATATTCAAAAGCCTAAGACCAAGAGACTATGTAGAAAAACTTAAAATTATAACAAACATTTTGAAAAAGTTTTCTTTCGGATTTGCCTCGGGTGTTAGTGTTAAGTTAAGATATACGTAATAATAATTTTGATTGTGACGTGACGAAGCATGTGGCAGATCTATTTTTGTATGAATTTTTAAAATAAAAATATTTCAGATAAAAAATAAAAACAGTCACGGTATCAGCCCTTTCGCAGAAATCAAAGATTCGAAGGTCTTTCTTTCGTTCTACGATCGAATTATTGAAATGTTCAAATGTTCACGGTATTCAACATCCTCCCTCATTCAACACTGGTTCTTTTCACATCTGCGCTTCATAAGCAATAGCAACATGGCCAGGATATCGGCAGGGCCGAACTCGCTGCATTAGCGTAACCAGGTCGCCGGCCAATACCGAGACGCTCTGCTAGTGATGTGCTGTCCCCGTAACTTTCCCATCATGGTATGGGGAATATTCCCAAATAATAACTTACGCCTTAGCAACATTGGAAGTGACGGGAACGGTATATCTTTACGCCTAAATTAGGATACCTACTGATGCTGATGGGAAGACAAATCCGATCCGACAAATCATTGCGCGATACTTTTCACAATGTAAATGTCATTATTGAGATCATTGCAAAGTCGGTGTGTAGGTATAGTTCATAAATTACATACAAACAGTGGGAATTGACGCTTACGACCTAGTAAGTACCTATTTAGATGAATAAAAATGGTCCTCTACATTTGCACTTTATAGACTACGGATTTTGTACCGGAGGATATAGTTATCTAGCTTCATAAAATATTACTACCTAAGTAAAATTTAAAAATATTTAATGTTTAAGTTTGTCCTAATATAAATATTTTGCCGTATGAATAAAGGAAGATTAAGGAAGCTGTTTGATTGAAGACCAAGGTTAACATCGCAGAAATGAAGAACAGTTCATTCAACTGACAAAGTTGAGAACACGAGAATTGACTGGCTGGACTGTTGGACGAACTATTGAACTATATATAGGACAGAAAAAAAACTCAATAAGTCCAGGACCATATTTCGGTCTAGACTTCACACCGTACAAGCTTATGTCACTCCTTTTAGTTAGCTTTCGGATTATTTGTTTTTTCCGATTCCAGTGACACTGGCCGTAAATTCGAGATACTTCGAAATTCTAGCACCAAACTAAAACGACTAGATACCTACAAACAGCCAAGACTAAAACCTCAATGTGTATCATAGCAACGAGTACGAGAGTATAATAGCAGTAAACCTTCAACACAATAATAACAATAATCCTTCGCACAATTCACATACCTAGTCCAGGGTTCCACGGTGACATTCTGACTGATGAATATTTTATTACCCGTTATAGTATTTGCTCACTGCCCACGAGCGACGCTGATGCGCTGACACAACCATAATATCACACCTAATGTCACATAATTCAGTTTCGTCAGATGGCAGATAGAATAATAGTTCAGAATCTTTACGAGTCATCAACTTGGATAGTATTATTTGCTTTATTGTTTGCGAGACCCGAGTTCTACTGCACTGGTTAGCAATAAAAATAGGTAAGTAAATAGGTCTGAATCAAAAAGTGCTTGCTAATAAGTAACCCGTTTTCATTGCTCTTTAGGGTATAAACTTATACAGGGTGCCCGCGAGGAAAGGGAAAAAATTCAACAGCGGATTTCTGACCAAATTTGAAGTTAAAAATGTCATATGAAGTTTTCTGGATTCAGTCAATTTTAAGAGAAAATTTTATTATTTCTTAAAACCGTTTTAGACCGTTACGCTACAAACGATTTTGTCACCATGTTGTCTTAGTCTTGTCACACTTAATTGATAGAAATCAAATGAACAAAAATATTTTTAATCGCCTAGCAAATGTAAAAAGAAACTTTAAAGTGTTTAAAAGCAAGTGTTAGGTTCCTTTTTTTGTGTATTAAGGCATTTAAAACATTAAAAAAAAAAATTTTTTATTTTGCAGATTTCACCAAAACTCATTTAACATTTTTTGCTTCTTTTAGTCTCAGGAATATGCTGTTAGAATTTTTCCCTTTCCGCGTGGGCTCCTTGTATAGTCCGAGATCTAAGTGGACTAAGGGCCTGTTGCACCAACAACACTTGACAGAATCATTTATTAGATACTATGAAACTCCCCAACAATAACGTTTCACCGACAGATGGTTGCAACACTTGCAACCCTTATTAAGTTTTTTTTTATTTATTTGATAAAAGTGTAAGTATATATTAATGAATAAACTATAGGTACCTACAGTCAAGGACATATTAAATATGTGGATAGTGTGGATACGGTACACATTACACAATTTCACCTTATGTCATCGAAATAAAATTTGAATTTAATAAATACTTAAGTAATAATAGATATATTTCATTCGGGGACGTTGAAACAGGCTCTTAGCCTAAGTAGATAACTCAAAATATGTTATCTTGGCACAGCATCAGAACTACAGCGATACAGCGAGGAAATGCCTCTAGCATCCTCGGTACATTGTCACAAGGATCAATTTTAGATGTGGTAGGTTAGGTAGGTGAGTTGATGAGTTCGTTTTAATTTGTCGAAGTTGTTCAGTTTTGTAAATAATGGTTTTATTTACTATATTACATTCATAATGTTTTACTTAAAATGTGTGCGCGTGCGTGTTAATCGTGCGAAAATAAAAATAATAAAATATTTATCTTATGCCAAAGAAAAAGGCCAAAGGGGCGTTTCGGTTCACAAGATAAATGTGAACGGGAGTTAATAATAATTTTAAGTCAAAACGTACCCGTGTTACCTATAAATGTTTATATTTCAACCAGTTGTTCTCCATCACACCATATTATGCGTTCTCAGTATTGACTGTGGCGCTTTTGATGTTACAATGTTGGGAAAGTAAAAGGTTCTCGCGGCCGTAACTAGAGCTATAAATACTAAGTAGTCTGTCTTTACCAGGCATCGTAAAATAATAATGAATGCATACCGACGTTATTGGAATTCACAGCAATCGTCTGCTGCACCCACTCACTACTTTCTCGCGGGATAGATAAATACCTAATTATTGTATTTTCTAAGATAAATGAGTAAACGAAAGTTGCGCTAAGCAAATCTTTGCATGGAATAAGGCAAGAACGGACAAAAATAAACCCTCAGGGTGCCGATCCTTTACGAAATGAGCCACCAAAATCGACATAATAGGTATATAGGTAGTTGCTAACGCAATCCGGAAAGGTCAAGCCACAGGGCACCCCTAGCTATTTTTATCATAGTTGCATCTAATGAGGCGTTGTTAATTGGATGTTAATAACAGAACACAACAGTAGTCGATATCTGGCCTTGTCACGCTCCAGATTGTACTCATCAATCATATGCATTTTGTTTTTAGCTCTGTAAATAGATTGTTGTCGCTCTAAATCAGAACAGCAAAATTAGGGCAATAGTTTGATAAGAGATGTTGCGAAAGCTCAATCCGGCGTTTTAAATTTGATGGAGCTTGGGGACATTGAGGATCTAGGCCTAAGTACAATATCTTTGCACAATATTTTTATGACGGAATGTAATTATGTCTTAATTAATCTTCAATACTAAACCTAAACTGTCAAAAACATAGCATATTCTTATTTTCATGCAATGTTATTAATGGATTATTATAAAATTATGTAATCAATAAAATAGATAAACAGTGTAAACACTTGTTTATTTATAAATAATAGATACTTGGGAAATGTACAAATCTGGAAGAGGCAAAATACCTACAATTATGTAAATGTCTAATCGGACAATAAACAGGGATATGCATTAAATAGATTAATACAATCATTAATTTATCTAAAGTTAAATTGTAACAATAACAAGGCAATAATGCTCATTAGTGTTATAAGTGAAACAATAGGCTTCCTAATGACCTAATACCTACTACCAAACGCAAATCATCTGAGGGTCTCAGTTCATGGTCATCTAAAACAGACAGAAAGTTATTGCTATACATGAAATGCTTAGCCCAGGCGCGGATCCAGGGGGGGAGCGCAATGGGGGAACTTGCCCCCCCTTGACACTGGACTTAGGTATGCTTAGGTGCTGTTTTAAGTATAAAATACCATCATATCATAGGGCCTCCCCCTCAACGAAGTCCTGGATCCGCCCCTGGCTTAGCCTAGGTTATTTGTAACATTGCATTACGTTTGTAAAGGTGCAATCCGACCAAACGAACATTCACTATTCTAACCCCCTACTCTACGAAATTCGATCGTCACACAAAACGTGATTAGTTGAGCGGGGGATATAGAACAGCGAATGCTCTTTTGGTCTGAATGCACCTTAAGTTATAACACCTAGCCCAAACACATTACGAGGGTAAGATCTGGGTCGTGGAGTATGAGTGAACAGGGTACTAGGGTCGGTCACTCTGAGCAATTTTTACTATGGGAACAACCACGAAATCGCGAAAAATTCTTAATTATTGGTTGATTGATACTTAATTATCAATTAAGTCATAATTAAGTAATTCAGTTTACTTATTAGGGTGATATCTGGGTCGTGTAGCAAGAGTGAACTTATATTAGCGTCAGCTATTATTAGGTTAGGTTCGGTAAATATTTTTAAGTTAGCCTACCTACTCCAGTAGTATTAAGTATATAACTTTAATTCATAAATGTCATAATTAGTGGTAAGTAGACTCACTTAAATAGTACATTACGATACAAATGCGAAAAAAATGAATTTCTAAACGAGTGGAGATAAATTAAAGCACGACCGAAGGGAGTGCTTTAAATCGACACGAGTTACGAATTTCGTTTTCGCACCAGTATCGTAATCGTACGACGTTTTTCAGTACATATGGCCCTCCAAAGATTTCGACCTGACGTAAAATGAAACATTTCTCGCACTAGCGCGTAAAAAAAGCGCCATCCGTCCTAAAAACATTTTTCCTAACTAGTGCGCAAAAACGAACTTTGCGCACGCTTCGCGCCCGGTAATTTCTCTTTTTGACGCACTTGTTATGAAAAAAATCGTGCCTAACACGTGCAAAACTTTTTTTTAACTTGGGTGATTGTCGCCCTCGTTTCACTTGGGTTCCAACTTTCACCCTCGCCGAAAAAGGTTTTCCCGCACTAGTTAGGAAATGTACTATACCGATCCTACCCTAATAATCATTGTAGAGTTGTAGCAATACAACTTTTTTATAAATTTGAAAAAATTTTGGCATAAACCTTGTTAATATCAGGTAAAAATTCTCAAATATACTTAGAGATATCAAATAGTTAAATTGTAAGATCAGCAATTACTTAGCATGCCTAAAATGTACCTTTGTCTAATGTTACCCCCAAGACTCCATGTTAGCCAATCAGAAAGGAATCTATTAATAGACAAGAAGCTGCATAATAATAGGCAATCCCTAACACGTCTGCAGGCGCCAACGGCACTTGACAGCTTTCAAGCTTATCGTTGCCAATTAATTGTGCAACAGACAGCAGATAGCAACTTGTTCGTGTAAACAGATTATTTTCCAATTTTGTGCCATGTCGTAGGTCGCGGGGGTCTGGAGAAGTTCCCGGCTGTAACACAATAATAATTAACTCTCCATTTTTTTCATTCGCTCTTAACAATCTTGTTCATCTATTTATACTTTCAGGTACTACTACATAGCCTGTGTTTTTGTAATTTAACTACAGGATCAACAATTTTTGTACTGATTGTCACAATTGCACAACAGTACTTGAACTTGACAAGGTAGTTTGGTAAAAGAAAGTACGCTGGACGTTTTACTAACATGATTAGTGGGTCACCCACCACGGGAAGGCAACGAAATTACGAAACTGTCAACAAACCTGCAAAAAGTTTTGCAAATTGTAATGCTATTAAACTGTACTTTTAAGGGTGACCTAGGAGAACGTAACCATGGCAACAAGAAACAAAAAAAAACTTGACCCAAAAAATAGAGAATGGTAATGCCATTTCTGTCTTTTCTTACCTCTCGGTAATACCATTTTGTGTTCGCGCCCGACCCTGGTTTATTTATAGGTACTTACTAAAATCAGTTACCAACAATTTAAAAAGATAAAGTTTTGTTTCTTTTTTTGCAGTATATTATACAATATAGTAAGTAATAAGACAAGCACCTACATATTATTATGTAGATACGCTAACAAGAATTAACCTGAAATAGTTATTTGTACAACATGAGAGCAAAGTACGTATTTGATGCGAGTGTCAGTTTTGAGTCTTGAGCGTAGCGAGAGACTCGAAAGACACGAGATTCAAATAACTTTGCTCTCAAGTTGTACATACAACTTTTCACTTCAGCATGGAGAAAAGGAAAATATGTTATTAAACATTTATACGTGCCATCCCGTTATTTTTTGTTTTTGTTTTACCATTATTATGTTTGTAACAGAAAGTACATAATTATAACTACTAAAAAAATGAAAGCTCATAAAATTTTATAAAACAGTTATAATTATTTAGAAATGAACTCGTGTCGAATTTCTGAACGCGATTCTGACTCGCCTAGTACCACGATATCCGTCCGTTTTAAAACGGCTGTCTTTCTCTCTGTCACACTTATATATAAGAGCGATAGAGAGGTGGAATGACGGACGCCAATGTTATGTATGCTTGGTGGTAGGGGGGGCCATATGCCGTTCGGATACAAGGAATCGGGTCCGATAAAACGCGTCGTCTAATACAACTGGCTGAATACGCTAGGATGCCATGAACGAAAAAAAAATGCATATTATGACAATTTATAACGTAACATTTTTCATCTCTGTCAAGGGGGTGTCACTCCGCGATTCCGTCGCGCGGCTACAAGTACATGCAGAGCGCCCCGTCTCCGTGGTCTATTCAATGGTTGGCGCGCGCTGTCTCGGAACGCACGTTTAAATTTACAACGCTGGCTCGTCACCTATCGCGAAATATATCGCTTGCAAATATTAGGATTATTTTATACATATGCAATGTGCATCTTAAATGAAAATGCCGAAAATATACTGCATAGCAGCATGTTGCAATAATAATAATGTTAATTATCATGACGCGTTTTTCGCACAGCTGATGCGTCAGAGAGATACTAAAAAGTAGGTAAGGAACATAATAATACACTAATTACCTACATTCGTAGTAAATTAAATTCTCAGAAACTCAAGTCAATTACAGACAAAACGGTTTATTTTTGGACAAATTTGTCAGTAAAAAAGCGGCACATTTAACTAATGTAAAAAACTTCGTTCTCTCATACTTTTATTGAATTTCGCGTCTTTTGTCCTAACATATTATTTGGTTGTCTGACTTTATTCCCATAATATCAAATAGGTACACTGGTACATAAAAGAGAAAATGCCGTGTTACGTGTACCTTACGATTGTGATTAAACCATTACTTATAAATTTATGCTGCTTTTGTAATGAATGCGTAGGTACCTAAAGTAATTCTTTATTTTTAAATGCATTAAGCAGATATATTGATTTCTGCACACCTCACATACTGTCTACAGATATTTTTAGAATGTTCGTGTTATTATCAGGATTATTCGGATGGATATTCACCTAAAGTTAGCGAAGTCGTGTTGCTATCTCATTCACACCTCAAACAATGCCGCCCGGGCACGCGCGGCCGAAGCACAAAGAAGGTGCCGACCGAGTTGAGACAAATATTTTTGAATCACGTGTATGAAATGCGTAGGTAAATTCTATAATCACTAGGCTTAGGACTTTTCATAGCATATCGTGGTTCTAAAATCCTTGGAGCCGCTATGTGTAAAATTTTCTAAGTCAAAGTCAAAGTATATTGTAATATTAAATATAATGATTTATACATACTGTCACATCGTTACTGAATTAATTTTAATCGAACGTAATTAATTTTAAAAACGTACTTGATTTCATTAAAATTACATACTAAATTAGTTACCTACTTATATCAGAACAGAAACCATAAAAAACTAGACAATTAGTGTTCAAAACAAACTAGAAAAAGTCTTAAATAGCGATGAAAATGGCGAAAGTATCATGTTGTTTTTCTCGAAAGTTTCGAATCTTTCGTATAGATTACGTGTAACTTCCGAACAAGAAACAAAACTGACGTTACCTTTGAAATAAATAATAGACTTCACTTCACGTTGATAGGTATCACATAGAGCATGGATTAATGATTCCAATTGGACGTAGTTACACAATAACGTTCCAACCCACATGACTTTGACATAAAAATCGATGACTTTTGTAGTTGACAGAAAGTTTAGATTTTAATGACAAACTCATGTGGGTTGGCACGTTATTGTGTAACTACGTCCAATTTATAAGTATTTTATCATAATTTAAACTGTTTAGTCAACTGATATTGAGATTTAGTCTGAGCAAAATGAAAAGTCACGTGTTTGTACTAGAGCCAATACATTCGGAGTGTCATAATTCAATAAAATAATGCAAAAAAAGTATTTTACACGTAAACCACTATTATTATAAAATGCACTGTAAACTTATATACCTATTTCATTATACTGTTTATACTACGTATAAGGTACACCCGGGTAAGACCGGACTAATTTTTGGTGAGTTGAAAGGATGTGACAAAAAAAACAAAAATTTATTCTCACTAACTTTTACCTGCAGATGTGTGATGTACGTGATAAAAAAAACAAGCTTTCAGTATAAATTTACTTGATGCCACTCAGCCGAATAGCTTAGGAGTAAACGTAAAGTCAAACTTGCACTATTTTTTTCGAAGACATCCAATCGAAAAACCTTCTTGGCTTATGATCGGACTTGTATCTCATTTCAACTCTAAAGTAAGGAGAAGAAGGTGTTGGTGCTTCCTGTTAAAGATGGAATCTCCAAAAATTCTCGAAAAAAAAACACTTTTTTTTTAAACGTTCGTAGCTCACGACTGATGCGGCTGAGTGTTCAGAAGTTACATGTAATTTATACGAAAGATTCGAAACTTTCGAGAAAAACAACATGATACTTTCGCCATTTTCATCGCTATTTCCGATCTAGGAGGCTTTTTCTAGTTTGTCTTGAACCTAATTGTCTAGTTTTTTATGGTTTCTGATATAACTAAATTCGTATGCACTTTTTATGAAATCAAGTTCGATTTTTAAAATTAATTATAGTCGATTAAAATTAACTCAGTAACGATGTGACAGTAGGTATAAATCATTATTGTCATTATAGAAAGTGAATAGAATATTACAATATACTTTGACTTCGAAAAAATTTCACATAGCGGCTCCAAGGATTTTAGAACCTCGATATGCTATGAAAAGTCCTAAGCCTAATAATCACGCATGAACTAAATTGTTGAATCAAGACGAATGCTATTAACACCGTAGATATCATTGCAGTAATGTATTTGTCAGACGCCTCATAGCGCCGTTCGTTATTTTATTAGTTTTCAATAATTGACAACCCTGTTTTCGACGGCGTGCGGCTTATAAGCGACCTTTCCGCCACGCAATACGGCCCATTTCAGCTGCTCGCGTCGCCTCGCGCGCCGTTTTGTCTGGTAATAATAATTGTGTAGGTACATAAAAAGCCGGAATTTGTGAACATCAAAGCAGTGAAGCTTCTGTACTTTATATATTCTGTGTCTCTGTCTTTTTACTAACAAGTGAAAGAAACAAAAGAAAAAGTTGAAGTCTAAACGTCATGGAAAACAACATTCACTCAGTGAGCAAAATCGCACTTTGCTCACTGATTTCGCGAATCAAAAGAAGTCTTTTCGAGCTGCTGAGGTGAAAAAGGAATTATTTGTTACTTTTCAGTTCGCTTAAAACGGCAGTCGTGTTTTTTAATTTTTTAATTAATTTATTTACGTACAATTTATTATTTATAGGTATTAGTTACCTACCTAAAGATTAATCAACATTTGGATAGGTACAAGTATAGCACACGAGTGAAAGCCTGGCACAGCGCGGACGACACACTTGCACGGTAATCAATTCTCATTAGCATCCAGTCCTGTCAATAATATTGTCACCTTGTTTGTAAATAGTGTCTATATTGAGCCCTGCGGATAATTGCAAAGAATCTGGTATTTATAGCTGGATCGGAGTCAGTGATCGCAGTGGACAGGTCGACGCGTCGTCGGCGAGTACGTGCAGTCACTGACCAGGCTTAGCGGGATATTCCATCCCTCGTCATAATTACACTAGACGATGAAAAACAATCATTAAAAGCTCCGTGTATCAGTAAATACTTTACAAGTTAAATATAGGGGCGTATTATATTGGGATTTTGTAAAACAACAAGCGAAAACCACTCATGCCCGAATTTATCACCACGAATTGTCCTACCCTACTTTATTGTACCTATATGTAAATAGACACGTAAGTTTTCGGAATAACTCCATTCACCAAAGACCAAAACTGGTGAGTGTTGGCCCTAAACTATATTTAAATTAAGATGTTCATCATCATCATCATCATATCAACCGAAAAACGTCCATTGCTGAACATAGGCCTCCCCCAAAGATTGCCACAAAGATGTCCTATAGGACTAAAGAAAAAATATCAAGTTCACCAACATCCGAGATGGGGTTCGAACCTATGTTCTAGAGATAGATGACTAGAACACTTTTTTTTAATGGTTAAAACCATTCTGCATAAAATCAGAACTATGTAGCGGGTAACATAAATACAGTTACTAAAGTATAGTTCGTGAAATATAAATTGGTAACTTTATACCTACATCATAGTAAAAATAAACATTCAATTTATATTTCTCGAACTATATAATTTAACGTTAATAGAAATAACAGAATTATGTAATTAAAGATGTAGATGTATAGGTACTCCGAGCAACAACTATCATCACACTATAATTTTTATTTGTCATGATTGTATGTTTTACTATTATTTATCAGAACACAATTATAGAAACTTCTCTATGGTATATTTACCTAAATATACCCATTACAATGGTTTTTAAGATATTAAGTATTATCACACAGTTCGGCATGTTTTATAGTAGGTAAACTAGCAACTATACACAAGGGGTATTATTTAAATGAATTAATTAAAATCCACCACAGTATAGCGGTTTTTGCAGGCGCAACGATGATAATTATTCTAAATTTTATATAAATTTAATTAACAATAAAATTACAACAATTTTTTCTTACATAGGTACCTAGTAGGAACCTAGGTACCTATATACTTACAATGATCTTGTCGATGTTCTAA
The DNA here is from genome assembly GCA_025490895.1 of Thaumatotibia leucotreta. Classification (NCBI taxonomy): domain Eukaryota; kingdom Metazoa; phylum Arthropoda; class Insecta; order Lepidoptera; family Tortricidae; genus Thaumatotibia; species Thaumatotibia leucotreta. The sequence continues at coordinate 175,653 of JALPQI010001012.1, forward strand.
TTTTCCTATTAGACTAATATAAATTTAGTCCACTACACGTTGTAGTACCCTAAGTATATATTATTTTATCAAAAACCTGAATATTATCTATGAATTAAATTCAAATAAAAAATATTTTATTTGAAAATAAAATAATATTCACAAATGTTTTTAAGCAAATAAAAAATAAAAACTTAACAGCAAAACATAGTCAAATTTAAGGTATGTTTTATTGCGTAGTTTTTTCGTTATTTTTTATTTTCCTGTAATTTCTTGGTTTTCTGAGTTTTTAATAATTAATTTAATGCAGTCAGCCGATTAATCACTGTTAAAAAATACACCCAAATATTTGTAAGATTTGACAAAAACTCCAGCCTCATGCATGATGCGAATAAAAAAGTCATCCCAGGGAAAATAGGTTCGATTTGTTGTGTTTGTAAATTAAAGTGGAAAATAGGCCACTAGATATTTACCTCACAATCGAAGAATCAGTTTTTGCTTTAATTGGATGTTTTTGCTTTTATTGATTTATTTCCAATCTTCATAATGGAAAAATATTACAATATCCTTTTAAAAGGAAATAATCGCAGAAATAAGCTGAATATTGAATATACCCGATAAGAGAAGAATTGAATATTTCCAAAGGATGTTTAGAATCTTACCTACAGACAGTATGAAATTACTCTTAGTTTTTATATCGTATTATTTATATAATTACCTAATATTTGGTCAATAAAGTATTTTAGTTAGACTTATGTATCTTATGATGATGTAGCTTAGTTTTAGCAATTTTATTTTTTATTTAGCAAAATTGATAGTTCAGTAGGTATAATTATGGTAGCGCATTGATCCTAAAACTTTCTCAATATAATTTGATATATCGATCCCCTGAGACGCGTACATTGAAATGTTTAATACTTAAGTATCTAAAAAATACGAATACCTCCTATTCGTTACGGACGGATAGGTCCCGGAAGCCCAATTCGTAGGTAGTGTTGTGTTGGGCAAGTAGGTATCCCACGGCGGCAAGTTGATGTTAATGCATTTGTGGTTTGACCCAATTCTTACACAAAGCGTCGTTAATTGTTCATAAATAGCTACAAAGCCTGAAATTGGTTAAGTTTCCTCAAGACATTGTACTACGCCAAAAAACTATTGATACATTTTCAAACTTATTTTTAAACTACGCACGATTACGAGCATAAGTTGGATCGCGCCAACTTCGGATCGAAAGTCGCTACGCTACGCCATCATGTCATTTACAGAAGAAATTGCACCCAATTTGTAGTTGTATAAAAAAGTGAAATTGTAATTATTTTTTTAACGATAAATAACCATTAAAATACATTAACTAAAAGTATAAGTCACACGCAAAAAAATCAATAAAGCTTAATGCAAATTGCCGTTAGAAATCTGACTTCGATTTATTTTCTATTGGCGGCTTTTAAATTTTAACGCGAAGAACCCAAAAAGGGTTTTAAAAGCCTAACCAACGATTTCCCCTGGTATGTTTTCATTCCGTTTGTGTGTACGTGTGACTCATTTTCTGCGGTGGAATTGGGCTTCGTTTCTGAAATCACCAAGAGTCACAATTGTGGAGACGTTTACGTGTTACAACACTTATGAATGATGACGGTTGTGAATCACGAATTCAATTTAGCTTCACATTTCGTAAACTTAAATCAATGAGAGTACACTCAATCAGCACGACTCAGGTAATACCTAATACAAACATAGGTCACTAGATATTTAAATTCTGCAATATTTTTGTATCTTATGTACCTATAGACATTTATATCATAAGATTTTACAAATTTTACACAAATCGACCCAGTCCCAGGTTTTTTTTATTGGTAATGTATACCTACTTATTTTCACATCAGATACATTTTTATTAGGGGTCTTCGAACGAATAAAACATGGAATTCGCACGGCATACCATAACGCCTTTCGGAAACGTACAGAAAATTCTTTGAACCTTTTTTTCGTAACACCTGATTTCCTTTCATGAAATATAGAAGTTGCGATGAGCTTTACTATAAACATATTTATAGCGAGATATAATTTAATTTAAATATCATGTGCTTGTAACTTTAAAAAATCTATGTGTATCTACTTATGCACCTATGGTTTACGGCATGATTACCATATTCAGCCCGTGATAATTCAAAATGTCGCTAGGGTTCCTAAGACCCTTCATATACCTACATAATATTTTATAAATAGTACCTACAATTTTTCCGACCTATAACTTTTCAGGACTTGGCATGAATGAGCCCGCATTTTGTGAAGTCGCCATGTCATAGAAGCATCTTTGCGAGTATAGAGTCCTAGGCAATTGGGAAGTAATTTTTTCCTGAAAACAAATTATTAGTTTCCATTGAATCCACTACATTTTGTGCTACCATCCACTGAAAAATACACATCTTCATCAAGGGTTTAGGATCCCTGACAAGAGGGAGCCATGACGACATAAGTGTTACCACTTCGACCAGGTGGCTTGGGATGGTCACACGGTTGCCGTTTATCGTGTTACTCGTCACTTTCGCACTTGCATACTTGTTAGAACCTAACAGGAACAACGATTAAACACGGGACCATCATAAGCCTACAGAGGCCCTACCGCGAACCAAGAAAGAAGTGTTGCCTCCCTGTCACACTTATGTACAAATTCACGAATGCGATAGAGAGGCAACAGGCAGAGAGGTTCGCGGTAGGGCCTCAGAACCACAGGCCGGTATGCGTAAAGCCTCAGTGGACTTGAAGGAATCCCTCACGAGAAGCTGGTGGGTGGAGCGGGGTCAGCGGGAGCGCGGGGCGTGTCGCACGCGCCGCCCATCGGCGTTATTTAAGCGGCGCGCGCGCACGCGGCCCGGGCAGCCTGAGCCCGCGTGCCTGTCGTCGACGCCGCCGACACGACTACCGAGTTCGCGTTCCACCGGCATCTGGTGTATGGCCTTGGCTTCGCCTCGGAACCAGCTTACATTCGTTTCTGCATAAAAGGTAAGTGCTTTTGGTGTACGGCAATTTTCTCGAAATAAATGTTAGGATGTATTTATTTAGTACCCGCATAGGTGTGTTTACAAGTATTTAAAATATAAATATTTTAAATTTATCTTGAGTGTATAAAAAGTGATTTTTAAAACGTTCAAATGAATATCATGATCATGAATTAATAAGGGATCACCAATTTACTAACTTAATTCATCTTGTTTTGTTGAATAATCCCGCTCATTAGGGCACCGTGGCATATAATAAATATAACCAATGGCTATGCTTGTGTCTACCTCTTGTTATGTGGATTTGAAACTAATAGATACCTTTAAACAAGGCTAACTTACACGAATAGAAATATTTATGTATTTTTTTTATTTCCATAAAAAATGCCCAAGTTGATGGAAGCAAAATTATTAAGGTGGTAATATTTAAAAAATTTAAGGGACTGGATAGACATGTCATAAAAAAGTAGGAAATTAACGTTATAAAGTCTTTTTTATTTCTGAAAAAGTTCCCTACTATATGTATAAAGTGGCGTATATATAGATATTGTCATTACAATCTAGGCGCAATGTACATCATGTTTACCATAAACTGTTTTAATTTCGCGCCTTTTTAGTGATAAGATATATGTGAGCGGTTTAGTGAAAACGTCCCACTCTGTGGGGTAATTCTTGAGGCTGCTTTTAACTATCCAATTCGTCGCTTGATTAATTGCGAATTCTATCGTATCGTTTAATGTTAAGTATCTACCTCATTCATCTATATTTTATAGTTGCATCCATATCCGTATTCCGACTCGCACTTGGCCGGCTTTTTTATATCAGTACTAAGGTAAATGTACCATATTGCGGTATACTAAGGCACTTTTGACTTTGATTGTGGGTTATTTTAAAAATACGAAAATTCTACGTGTGTAATCATTTTTATTTTGTAGACGTGTCTTATGAGATGGATATGAGACATTATTTTGCCCCATAGCTTTTTAATTATGGAAATAATCGCAAATTTTCTAAACCCTTCGTTTGTCCGTAATTGCGTGGTAAAATTTGGTGCATGCTTCAATTCCGTGAGTCGTTGCACATAATTGCGTGATACCTCGGAAGGTCACATTATTCAAGTATTCTTTTAAAATAATAGAATTAAAAAAGATTACAATCGTGTCATAATAAGAAAAAAAAATCGTAAATTTGACTCTTTATAATTATAAATATGAAAATAAAAAATGTTTCATGAAAGACTTGGATGTTGTAAGACATTTCCTGCAATTTTTTTATTGAAAACATTTATCCAAATGTATAATTGAAAGAACATAAATTAAATAAAAAAAAAATTACCGTCTTATGAAACTATTTGGGTACCTACACGTTTGGATAAAGCAATTTTCTACATAAAATATATGCATGCATAGCATAAGTATATACCTACCATATAGGATATATGTATAAAGCATTTTTAAGGGTTTATTTACGTTTTATTTTTTTGCGCGTGATTAATACCCCTAATTCAAATAATGTTACTAACTGAGCTATAGCGTAGACCGATAGACAGGCAGACTGATGGGTGAACGGACGGACTTACGAACCGTCATGTTGTTACTGTAAGGGCTTCTATTCAATTAACAAGCCCTAATAATCCAACAGCCCCTTTTCCTGTAATGTTTTTTATTAATATTTGTATATTTTTTTACTATTCCTCATATACCGGAATAACATGTTGGAACCTTCTTGGTAAACCAAACTTACTTGTTTATAGAATAGAAAACTAGAATTAAAATAAGATGCTGTCTATCCGTCGATTGTCTTCCGTGTGTGTCACATCCCAAAAATATATTGATCTTCATTTACACTGTTTCTCATAGTTTTACTTTGCTATTTACTCCCAAAAAACCATCAGGTTATGTCCCAGCGATTGCGATTAAAAATCGAGACGTGATACTGCGTAAAGTTACGAAAAATAGTTATATCGGGTGTCAGTTAAAAATGGCGTCCGGTGGAAGTTCCTCATCTCCACTCGTGTTGGAAAAATTAAAAGGAATGGAAAACTATAGTTCGTGGAAGTTTATGATGAAAATGGTCTTAATTCATGAAGATCTTTGGGAATTTGTGGAAAAAGAGGTTGACGGGAAAATTCCAGAAAATGTGAAGAAGAGCCAGAAGGCGCTTGCACGCATTGCGTTGTCAGTGCAATCGTCGGTCTTTGTGCACATAAGGAATGTGACCTCGGCGCACACAGCGTGGGTAAGCCTTCAGAAAGCTTATGAAGACAAGGGATTATGTCGGAGGCTAGGCCTACTGCGGACTTTGTTTGGTACAAAGTTGACGGAGTGCCAAAGTATGGAAAAGTACTTGAACAAAATCACGGACGTTGCGCAACAACTACAGGATATCGGTGCAGGGTTGGAGGATGACTTTGTAGCGGTTATCATGCTGAGCGGGCTGCCCGAGGATTACGACCCGCTAATTATGGCAATTGAAAATTCAAATATCAAATTGGCTAGCGAAGTTGTATCGGCGAAGCTGCTTCAGGAAAGGTTGCGACGTGAGGATAGCAGGCGGGACGGAGACGAGGTTACGGCTCTGGCGGCTGCGAAAAAGGTGCCAAAGTGCTTTGTCTGTAAGAAGACCGGACATTTTAAGAGAGATTGTCCGATGTTAAGCAAAAAGAGATGCGGTAAGGAGGCTTCATCATCGAAGGCGTTGCTTACGGCGCTGTCTGTGAACGTCGAAAGCGATTCTTGGTACGTGGACAGCGGGTCAGCGAGTCATCTTTGTCGTGATGTGAGCATCATGAGCGGCGTAAAAACCGAAAAATCGTTACAAGTGACGGTAGCTAACGGAGAGAAACTTTTTACGGCTGGGCGCGGCAGTGTTGAAGTTGAATTACGTGATAACACAATAAAGACTATAAGTGATGTGCATTATGTACCTAATTTAGCTGCCAACTTACTGTCAGTTAGTGCCTTAGCGAAAAAGGGTTTTGTAATAGTATTCGACTCCGATGGTTGTGAGATACTTGACGATGGGGTACTTGCAGCGACTGCTTCTTTAAAAAATGACGTGTATGTCCTTGACACTGTCAGGGCTGGTTCTAAAATTTCTTTTCAGAATGAAATTGCAGCCAATGGTGCAGTGGAGGAGGAGCGTGCGCATACCAACGATGAAAGTGTCTCTGCAGCTACAGAGAAGGTTTGGCATTCTAGGCTAGCGCATCTGAACCGGAGAAGCATGGAACTTTTAAGAAAAGGTATGGCTTCTGGTATATCTTATGACAGTAGAGATTTTGAAACATGTGTAGCATGTGTCAACGGGAAAGCCAGCAGGGTGCCCTTTCCTAAGAAATCTCACAGCAGGGCAAAAGAGGTCCTGGAGCTCGTGCATACTGACGTATGTGGACCGCTGCCTTGTGCGTCTCTCAGCGGTGCGAGGTATTTCTTGCTTTTTATAGATGATTATTCTAGGAAGACGTTTGTATACTTTTTAACGAATAAGAGTGAAGTTTTTGATAGGTTTAAAGAGTTTAAGGCTTTAGTAGAGAACCAGACAGGTAAAAAGATAAAGGCGATACGTAGCGACAACGGCGGAGAATACACCAGTTCTGCATTTCAGGCTTATCTGAAGAGCAATGGCATCAAGCATCATACAACTGTTCCTGACTCGCCCGCCCAAAACGGGGTCGCGGAGCGCGCTAACAGGACTGTGATGCAAGCTGCGAGATGCATGCTGCAAGATGCGGGCCTGGGTAATGAGTTCTGGGCTGAAGCTGTCAATACGGCAGTTTATATCAAAAACCGCTGTCCTACAAAAGCTGTCTTGGGAAGCACTCCCGAGGAGAAATGGAGTGGCAAAAAGGTATGCTTAAGTCATTTACGTATCTTTGGCTCTGTGGCTTATGCAATGAACCTTAAAACGCATTCAAAATTAGACCCGAAATGCAAAAGGTACATTTTTGTTGGTTATTGTGAATATACAAAGGGTTATAGATTGATAGATCCGGAAGAACCAACAAAGTGCATAAAAGCCAGGGATGTAACCTTTTTAGAAAATACGTTCATAAAAAAGTTATCAAGTGTTGACGTTGACAATGACATTAAGTCAATTGAATTATTTACACAAAATGAAAATTATTTAAATACATTTAGTGAAATTCAATTGCCTATTCCAACTTCGGTACAGCCAGAAACATCTGCAGTGAGTGATGCTCAGCGTGTTGTCGATCGAACGAGTACGATCACAATTGACGATTCGCCTAGTTCAAGTGAATGTGATGACCCGGCCGATGAGACTTTTATTCCAGAGGAGGAGACTACGGACACGGAATATGATAGTTCATTGAGCTTACTCCATTCAGGATTCTTGGCGGGTACGGCGGATCCGAGCATTGAGCAGTCCACATGCTGACAGTTGGAGGGAAGCGATGTCATGTGAGTACAACTCATTCATTAAAAATAAAAGTTGGACTGAAGTTACCTAGGGGCAGTAAAAGGGATGATACTTACGATTACAGAGGTCTTGTAGGTTCCCTTATGTATATTGCTATCTGTACCCGACCAGACATCGCATACGCAGTCAGCTACTTAAGCCAATTTAATGAATCGTTTACAGAGACCCATTGGAAAGCAGCGAAAAGGTTCTACGCTACTTGAAAGGTACTATGGATCTCCGTCTAACTTTTAAGAAGAGCAAGCAGCAGCTGGAGGTAACTGGGTATGCGGATGCGGACTGGGGCAGCGACGACGTGGACCGCCGGTCGTACACGGGCTACGTATTCAAAATAGGTGAGTCAGTAATTACTTGGGAAAGTCGTAAACAAAAGACAGTTAGTCTCAGCTCCACCGAAGCCGAATACTATTCACTGTCTGACGCATGTAAAGAGGGTCTGTTTATTCGTACGTTTCTAAAAGAAATGACTAATAAGGACATTGTGCCCACTATTTACAATGACAATCAATCGGCGCAAAGATTTTGTAAGAACTCTTTACATCATGCTAGGACAAAACATATTGATATACGGCATCACTTTATTAGGCAACTTGTTAATAACAATACGATTGTTATTAAGTATCTAAGTACTAATGAGATGTTGGCAGATTTACTGACGAAGCCGTTGTGTAAAGTTAAACACAATATGTTTATGAGACAGCTCATGTTACAGGCATAGCCGGCATAGGTATACTATGTTGTACACTTTATTCGTGTAGTTACCATCATTGTTTTTTTTTTGGGTTTAAGTTAACATGATAGTAATTACATAAAATGAATAGACTGGTTATTATTTTAGAAAATGTTTATTTAAATAAAATGTCATGTTGATAACTGAACTTGAATGTTGTAGCGTAAGTTCAGTACTTGGAGTTTTTATAAAGTTTTTGTAACTAGTATTTTAAAGTGTATGACGAATTAGTTTATGAAACAAGACTGTTTGGTTTAAGGGCCAGTGTTGGAACCTTCTTGGTAAACCAAACTTACTTGTTTATAGAATAGAAAACTAGAATTAAAATAAGATGCTGTCTATCCGTCGATTGTCTTCCGTGTGTGTCACATCCCAAAAATATATTGATCTTCATTTACACTGTTTCTCATAGTTTTACTTTGCTATTTACTCCCAAAAAACCATCATAACAGACATAAGAAGAAAATTCTTGTACATTATTACGGGAGTCGGAAAAAATATCTTAAATTAGAAAAATCGAGAAAACCTCTTCTTAGACTGGAAGGTAGTATAATAATTGTGAGAATAACACGGACATGTTTATCTTTTGTGCATTGTTTTTACAAATATAACACATTTATTGTTGATACTATACTCCATTACTTCGTACTTATGACGTAATGAGCACTAAGTTTGGGCTTGAAAATAACACTGAAATTGAAAAATAATCATATACCGGAATTACGTCACTGTCATCTTTAGTCATGAATATACCCATTTACATCAAATTTATGAAAAAATGTAGCCCCAGTTATAAATGATTGAAGAAAACATTGATGTCTGATTTTCCGTTATTCCGTGATACTCCCACAATTACGTTCATTGCATCTGATTTGTGAACATAATTACGGGAATCATCAAATAGACTATTTTCATTAAAATATGCTTTATATTGACATGAAAAATAATTGAAAACTTTGGTTAATAATTACAAGGCAATAGTTTTACAAATTTAGTCCAAATAAACTTATCAACATGTCAGAGAAACCTTACGAAGTTCCCACTGCCTCCTTACGCTCGCCGACTAGACCATCCTATGGAACTACTGTTTGGTTAGGACTAACGGATTCGGAAGAGCCTCACTGCTTTAGAATTGATTAAGTATGTCTTACAATTCTGTTTATCGGTTGTTTATGAGCTATAATTTATGAAGTATTTATTTAAATCACGAATTTAATGATAGTTTCCTTATTTTACGACAAAAATCTAAATATCACGGCATAATGTACTATCCCGGCATAGTGTACCTTTACCTTATCATAAGTTTACTAATCGTAATGAAAATATCGCGTGAGTAGCGTGACCTAGTTATTCTCATAACAAAAATATTATGGACAATTGTTATATATTTAGTAGAATTTAGAAGAAAAAAAGTAGATAACAATTATACTGATATGAGTAATCAGATTTCAATAACGCTAAATATTACATTACGATATAAGAGCGAAAAAAATTAAGCTCAAAACAAGTGGCGATAAATTCAAACACGACCGAAGGACAATTCTCCCACCGACAAAATACGGCTACAATCACTGCTCTTTGTAGCCCCAATATTTATTAATACGATTTGTTTTTAATCTTATTGTGCCAGTGTTGTGAACCATGGGTAATTATTAGCCAGAGGCCAAGGGGGTCAATAGTAGATTGTTCAACGAGGGACTAAAACAGGCCATTATGACACGAGATATTTATCCACCCGAGCGTAGCGAGGGTGGATGTAATTCGAGTGTCATTATGGCTGTTTAGTCCCGAATTAAACACTCTACTTTTCACTTCGAATGCGAGGAAAAAATCTCAGCATTTATTAACAAAATGAACAAGAAACAAAAAAATTATATGTACTGCGATGACAAAACTTCCGATTTCTTCGGGACATGGCCACTTGACGATAAGTTCGCAAACTTTTTCAAGTTACCTATATGGTTTCGTTGCAGTGTGGTTTTTTTAAGCATGGAATATATGCTACAAGGTGATGACGGTTGATATTTCTTAGATTTTTCATCAAAATATGTCAGAAATACGCCTTCCATAAATGATGTTGGTACCTAATTTGCTTTCCAGTTTTCCAATCCATAAAAGTTTGATACGCTTTTGAATATTACACTAGATTTCGGCGGCAAAAGATTTTGCACCACCTCTTTTGCATTCTTCTTTATTCTGAAGTAAGGCGTTAATACTTCTTCATCGCATGACGTGACATCGTAAATTATACGATTTGAACAATATTACTTATGGACAAAAACACAAAAAATAAGCAATCTAATTCGTTCCGCGTTTTAGTTTTTATCTGTATTCCTTTTTCGAAATATGACGCTTTAAATACTTGCATATTTAGCCAACGAATTGGAGCTAACTACAAACTATTTTGAAGCTAATTGGTTAAAACATAACATAAGTAATAAATTGGATTCAATCTTAATCATATATTAAACAAGTATTAAATATACATGTACCTATATCAAAAAAAAATCGATTTTCCTTAATATTTTTACACGACTGACATTTTGAGGTTTTTTCAATGGCAATCGTTCGTTCAAAAATCATAAACACCAGAAATGGCTGTTTAGGGGTTTCCAAAGTCAATTAAAAAAAAGTTTAGAGGTTGTATCCACGGCATGCACAAAAGTGGTCCATACACAAGCACTGAAAATGGCGACTATCCTTTATTCTTGAATACCGTGAGTGTGGCTGTTTACGGGTTTCCAAGGTCAATTAAAAAAAATTTACATTAGTCCCTAGAGATTAATACAGAGTTTTAGTCCCGATATGCAGGGATTCAAATAACATTTTAAGAGCATGAGATGTGAAAATATAATTATACTCGTCTTGCGCACCTACAAGTATTAGATATGTAAAAAAAACTATAGACCCAAATCTACGACTAAATACGTAATAATAAATAACTAACACGTAAACGTAATAAATTAACTAATTAGCTGAGTAAGTGAATATATACAAAATTGTAAATAAAATTAAACACTAAAAGTACCTTCAACCATAGCAAACATGATATTTGGAGATTTTTCACAAGAACCTGCTGTACTTTGTACCTATATGACAACGACTTATAGAGAAGGTTCTTACCTTCTCTATCAAAGCCGTCAACTCGGCTTTTCCGTCAGGAACTTGACCGGATTTTTTTATAAATGCGTAAACAAGTTGTTTACGTGTTTTTAAAAGGGCAACTTACCTTAATAATCGCTATCCAGAGCGACAAACAAGTACTTATTGTTATATATTTTATGAAGAGCACACAAATTAATAATGGTATTGTTTGTAATTATACCTAGATTTAAAGTTGCTAGTAGTAAAAAACAGACTGAATAAATAGATAAAGTACCTAAGTATACAGTGTACGTATCCAATTTTACCACACCTTCGCATATTGAATATTACCTTCTAGGTAATTTTACCTATGGCCTACTTAGTCTACAACTATTAATACTAACGCAAATTAATGTCACGTTCAAAACGATACGTCAAGACAGTTGATTAAACGTAAAAGTCACGTACACTTAAAAATAAATTACAAATTCATAAAAATAGTAATATGCAAAGTTAGTGATTATTAAAAATAACGTCCGTCCGGCACTTGCACCCCCCCCCCCTCCCCCGACACTGGACTTAGATATGCCTAGGTGTGCTGTTTTAAGTAATAAAATATTTTAGCCCCCCCCCCCCCCCCCTCAACGAAATCCTGGATCGGCGCCGTCTAGTACAGGGTGACCAAATAATAACTTCATTCCTGTTTCCAAGTTTTTGGGAATTAGGTAGTTCATCAAGTTTCATCGACTACTAGGTACTACACAGTAATACTACTTGAATACCCCAATTCTGAGTCCCAAACCCTAACTGGCAATGGAATAAAGTAAGATTTTCCCCACCTTGCCCTTGTGTACCTAGGTACCGAATACGTTTCAGGGACCGGAACCGTTATTTTCTCCATACAAAAGAACGGTTCTTTTTTTTGTTTATTTTTGTTCTTCGGTACAACATTCTGAGTTAATGGAATAATTTAAAAATATGATATTGTAAATTACATAAAATATTGAGTAGTACATAAAGTAAACTTAGAAAAACTGATAATGGTCGGCCAGATGGAAGGGAAGAGAGGTAGAGGAAGAGCGCCTACTCGGTGGATAGACGCAATCAAAGCCTCAACAAGATCCCTGGATCTTGTTGAGGTTCCTGTTCTGGGCCATTTGAAGACAGGCCTGGGTCCTGACCCAGGCCTGTCTTCAAATGGCCCAGAACAGGAAGACCTGGAGAAACGTAGTGAGGGACATAGACGGGCATTTTCGCAAGAAGAGATCCAAAAAAATTTTTTTTAAGGTAGGTAAATTTAATGTTTTTCCTACTCAGAATAACGAGTTCTTTCAATCTAGGAGAAAAAAGTACAAGAAAAAAATGGTCCCACATTTTTCATACATTTTACATGCTCTCCACTTTGTAACCGCTGTACAAAATGTTTGAAAAACGGTTACGTAATAGAAACAAAAAGTTGGGACACTTTTTTTCTTCTAGTAGGATCGAAAGAGCTCGTGATTCTGAGCAGGAAAAACATAAAATTTACCTGTTTCAGAAAAATAAGTTTTTGGATCTCTTCTCGCGAAAATGCCCAGACACGAAAAAACCGTGAATGGTAGTCACGACCCTCAGTAATGAGGAATCGACTGAGAAGAAGTACATAAAGAGTATGAAACATTTTAAAATTTTGGGCTATTTCGAGGTTTTTGTAAAATACCGGTTCCGGACCCTGCTTCTGGGAGAGCTGGGTGCGATCTCAACTCGAGTAGGTTACCTAAGTGCTGTGAGTCACTGGCTGCACTTACATCCATGATTGCATTTAATCGAATCGTTAGAGGTTTCTCCTCACTCTCTATTAACTTTTATTGTCTAGTAAATGTAGAACTTCCTTTTCTGACTCAGAACCTTAATGTAAACAAATTAAATCCCAGACCAAAAAGGTGTTTATTCGCTATCTCAATCCATTTCGAGACTAGCATTGACCCGTTTGGGCGACTTGTCTCGTACAAAACGAGTTTTTTTGTATATAAATATCCTAAATAGGTTTAAAAATAGAAAGCGATGCTATTTCTATATTTCTAAATCGATTTTAATAGCTCTGTACCTAACTGTAGTGATGACCTACATCGCTTCTCGATAAGTCAGTAAGGTTCATATTTTTCAGACACAAGATCACGCCGAATCAATTTTTGCTCCAGGACAGCAGAGTTCATAAAAATCGTAGCGCCTTTTCTGAGATATACAATAAATCGCCGAAATAATTATAATGTCTAATACCTACCTATTTACATAATAGTACCTACTTTACATATATAATTATGTATATTACACAGTAATTTCTCATTTGTAGATGATAAAAAAGTAGTAGGTACTCTGGTATCAAAGACCAAGATACGCTTCGGGCCAGCGTATAACTATAAGCATAGTTAAGTATTTTTTTAGTTATAATATACCCGTAAAATACTTCTATGTACATAGGTAATACTCGAACCGTTTTCCTGATAAAAGTGATAAACTAAACTAATCCGTAAAAACCTAAGGAACTATGATATACACATACAACTTATGTATTAGGTCCTAAGATACCTATGTTAAGCACTAATACATCACATAACTATACGAGTATGATACTTATTATAACAAAAAATAAATAGTCGTGGTCCGTTTAAGGGAAAATTTAGCGTAGGTATCATTTTCCGACTAAGACCCAAACAATTTAACTATTGGTAAAAAGACTATGCATTTTTTATAATCCGAAAACTTTACTTAATAGACCCTTAGATGGATCACCAGTATGTTTACTAAACTGTGTAATGCATCTGACATACATCTGTACAAGCAAGACTTGGGTACCCAAGTCCACAAATAAAATCATGACGTTTTAAGATGCAAGCCTTATTATTAGGTTAATTTTGCATATGCAAAATATTCTAGGCAAGTATGTGTACGGCCCATTAATTACTCAATCTACTGTAACTAGTGTAACTACCTACTGCAAAAAAAACGATAAAATATAAACTTTTTAATACGTAGGATACGGCTTTGAACAATAATATAGTAATAGTGTGTAATTATAGTATTTTATGGACCTAAACTATCAGAGATCCCATTTCAAGACTATAATTTGAGGAACTAAAAACGAACGTAAACTGTTATTGAATTACACAGCCGCTAACGTTTACTCACGAGGCCAAGTCATGGTAGCGGTAGGTACAGAGTGCACGTAAACTTACTGTTAACGATCCATTACCGGCTCGAGATGCTGCAAATAATACCTATATATTTCCTAGTACTTAGTCTTAAACTTATTCTAAGAACTATTAAATGTTGGTCTGGGAACTATAAACTCACCCTCCTAGCCTCGGAACTGAAGACATGATACTATTAGCGATTAATCTCTTGACGATCAAGTTTACGACTAACAAACGTCCGTGAAGCGTTGAGATTACCGTCAAGAGCAAAATTTACATACCTAGGTATATTAGTATCTTTAGAGTGTACCAAAGTATAAAGCAATTCTAATTTGATTACAGTTTTCCCTGTAATGTTTATTTATTTATTATTATTATCTTTATTAACATTAGATTATACATTAACATAAATTCAAAGTCCCACAAAACAGTTTTCACGGTTTGACTGTCTTAGACCGGTATTAACCCAAAAATGACGAAGTATTACAGATCTAGTGCAAAATCTTTTTCCTTCTTATTTTCACGCATACGCCCGAATTCATCTTTCTGTCTCAATTAGCTTAAGTGCAATTGACACTGAGTTCATTGTGACAGAAATATTAATTCGAGCGTTTCCGTGAAAAACCGAAAGGAAAAGAATTTTGCACTAGATCTGTAACTATCTACATG